>JAASFQ010000575.1:0-18836 GCA_023333845.1 Globisporangium polare | reverse complement strand
TTCTTTTTTATCACAGCGTCGAAAAGCACATTTTCGACGCTGCGAGGAATGTCGCTCTGGGAATGCGCGGTCCTGCAACAGACTTGCTGTTTGGATGCTTCGGCAGGCGCAATGCCGGAGAGAGACAACGGCCTGCAGAAGCATCCAAACAGCAAGTCTGTTGCAGGACCGCGCATTCCCAGAGCGACATTCCTCGCAGCGTCGAAAATGTGCTTTTCGACGCTGTGATAAAAAAGAACCCGTGTCCAACTGGTTCGTCTGGATATTTTCGGCCATCGATGAATGGATTGTTCGACCTTCCACAGTGCATATTATGTATATTTCACTACTATCTCACTTCACAGCGGCAGCAAATCTCACATCCAGACGAGCTGTTAGAGCACATACCCTATTCAAAGCGATAGAGATCAGACGCTCATCAGCAAACCACCCAAGGTGCGCTCGAGAAACTCGCTTGGGTGGCCGATTCAAGGATTGCCATTCCAGTATCCGTCGCCGGCCGAACACAACAACGCCACGCTGACCAGAGCAGAGAGCGTGCACGACGCGAACGACCGATCGCCCACAGCACCATCCCCAGGAGCACGAGATAGGCTCGCAGAACACAGAACACAGAACACAGGCGCTGCGTGTGTGTGTGTGTGTGTGTGAGTCAGTCAGGCAACCACGTCGACCTCGTTCCCCCCTCCCCCCGCGCTTGCTCTTTTCCGTCGCAGCCGTCGCAGTATCAACAGCGACGCCGAGTCTCTCATCAGCGCGCAAGACCGAACGTCCGACGAGGAGGAAGGCGACCGCATCAGCATTAGCTCTCCGGACGATTACGCGCGCATGATGCCGACTCCCGCGACGCAGATCGGCAGCATCTCGCTGTCGGACCGCCAGCACTGGCCCAAGGACGACGACCCGCACGTGATCCACGGCGCGAGCACGTGGAAGCGCCTCGTGCTGCAGTACCGCGTGAGCGAGTTCGCGTGCACGGGCGTCATGTTCGGCCTTTCGCTCTTCTTCTCGCTCATCGACGTCCACGAGCGAGAAATCCCGCGTGTCGAGGTGCGCATCTCGCTCAACCAGACCGTCTGGTCGCGCGCGCCGTCGATCGACCTGGTCAAGGGCAAGGAGCACGTCCCCATGTCCATGCTCGTGGCCGTGGGCTGCTGCGTGCCCGTGCTCACGAACCTGTTCCTGAACTACCTGCTGCCGCGCTTCAAGCGCGTGCGCGTGATCCCGCACGACACGCGCGACTTCCTGCTGAGCCTTTTCCAGTCGGCCGGGCTCGCGCAGCTGCTCACGCAGTTCACGAAGAACATGACGGGGCGCTTCCGCCCGTGCTTCTACGACATGTGTGGCTGGAAGAAGGAGATCATCTGGGACGGCGTCACGAACCTCTGCACGGATGGCAAGTGGGAGAAGGAGGGCCGCAAGAGCTTCCCGTCGGGCCACTCGTCCTTCGCCTGGTCCACGATGCTCGTGCTCACGGTACGGTCCATTCATGCATGGTCTCAAGACAGCGCTCTTCTTTCACTCGTCAGCTGACTGATAACCATTTCTTGCCTTGGGCTGCACGCAGCTCTACCTGCTCGGTCGCTCGCGCCTCAACTGCGAGAACCGCAGCCAGTCGATCCTGCGCGGCGGACGCAAGTCGCTGAAGCTCTTCGTGTGCTTCATCCCGTCGTTCTTCGCCGCGTGGGTCGCCGTGACGCGCTCCATCGACAACTGGCACCACTACAGCGACATCCTGGTGCGTTACTGATAAACCTGAGCCAATTTGAATTGGTGAGTATTGTATCACTAACCTCCTGCGTGTTCTTCTCATCGCTTCAGGCTGGAAGCATCATCGGCGCTGTGGCCGCGACGATCGGCTACGGGTACAACTACGGTTCGGTGTTCAACTGGGAGTCCGCGGGCGTGCCGTACCAGGAGTACCACAACCGCCGCAAGGTGCGCATGCATGTCCTCCAACAAAAGAGGCAGCAGCTGCTGCTGCAGAAGCAGTTGTCGACGCAGTCGGGGAACACGGAGACGTCCCTCACTGCGTCGCTCCTCGAAAATGACATCGTGCGCTTTTTTGTGTGATGATTCATTGCCTCACGGTGGTGGTTGGTTGGTGGCACTTGCTCATGATGTAGCAAAAGGACCGGGAGCTCCTGGAGGCGAGTGGCAGCCAGCCTGAGTCCTCGAGCGGCTTGTCCAGCAGTGGACACTCGGTCACCGGCAATCAGGCACTCTTGCACAAGCCGCCTGCGGGGAGCCACGGCGAGTACGTGATCAACGTCAGCTCAAACGGCAGCGTCAGCGCCGGCGCCGGCCCGATGAGCTCCACGGCCAACAACCCCTAGGGTGGGTGGCTCAAGACGCCCTCCCAGCATCAACCTCAGCTGGTCGCTCGTCAAGCGCGCGTCCTTCGATGGTGTGCGTGCTGTGCTGAGCGTCGGAGCTCTTCGGAAGTCGAGCGCAGGAGAGGAGCTCCACGCACTATTCTCGGTCATCTCGTAGGATAGGATAGTTGTTGTTTTTAATATGATAATACGCGAGGCAACCCACGCTTTCCACAAACAAAGGAGATTCGACCCCACGAGTGGCTTTGCTTCAAAGGTACCTACCTGGTGATGCACAGACGGGTTCAGATCGTCTCATGATGTGCGAGCTGATACGCAAGTCTCGACACAGAGCTCGCGCTGGAAGCATCGCAAGGATTTTGCACCTTCAATCTTTGGGATCTCCTGCAACAGTAGTGTCTATCGAAAGCGAGATCGGCACTTTGGAGGTCCAACTTCACTTTGCCTGCTCTTGCTTTCATTCATTCTCTTTGCTTTTTATTCAGCTTCTTCCCTCGCTACTCGCCACTCAGCACCAGCTCGTCTCGTATCCGGATAGTCAATCTCAGCCAGCCAGTGAACGAACAAACACCCACGAGCTCACTGAAAAGCAAAATTCTGCGCTTTGAAGAAGACATTTTACAGTACAAAATCACGGTTCGCTCGCATTCTCCGTCACCACCTCCGGCTGAGCTGACCTGGTTGGTTTGCGAACACCTCTTGTCCATTTATTCCGTCGCCTCGCTCTTGTCGTTCGTGCTCAGGAACTCAAACTCGGCCATGATCGGGACGTGGTCGCTGCCAAACTTGGAGTTCGGAATCCCGTTATGGTTCCCATGGAGGCCGCTGGGCAGGCGTCCCAGTTTGCTGTAGCTGTCAGAGAGCGCGAGGCGGTTGAGCCAGTCCGCTGGACCCTCTTCGCTTCTCAGTACGCTCTCGTCGGGGATGTCGAGCACCTTGGCTGGCACGAGGCTGCTCTGCGAGTACCAGATGTAGTCGATCGTCCAGCAGCGGCGGTAGTTGACTGTCGTGTGCGGCGGCTCGTCCTTCTTGCCGGTCTCGATCTTGAGCGACGCCTCATCGTGGACGCCACTGGACAGCGCGTTCTGCTTGTACATTCCGTATGCGCTCTTGAAATTCTCAGTCACGCCCTCCAAGTTCGGCTTCTGCATAAAAGTGCTCTCCATGTACTCGTAGATCGCGGATTCGGGCGAGTTGTTGAAATCCCCACAGAGCACGATCGGCAGGTGGTTCTTGCCCGTGATCGTGTCACTCATATCGCGCTCGTACTTGTCCATCACGTCGCTGGTTATTCTGATCACTTCTTCTTCAAGCTCAAAGAGCTCCGCCATCTGATGGTCCACTTTCCTATAAATCAAAGGCAGCAGCATTGTCAGAATGCTATCGGCGGAATGCAACCACGCCACGTGAACGTACTTGGCGTTCCACCACAGGTGCGTGCAGCCGACGAGCACGAACTGCGCAAAGTGGCGCATCTTGAGCAGCGCGAGGATCGCCACGCGGTCGTGCGGGTCATGGAAGTTGACGGACTCGCACTCCTTCAGCTCAAACTTGTCTTTTCTGCAATCGCCACAGAGACACAAGCTCTCATAGTTAGCATACGACCGGCCAATAGAATTGAGCTACTCATGAGAAATGCAGTACTTGCTTGTAGAAAATGCCACAGCCGTCGTGCTTCTTCTCCCCCGACCAGTTTGAGACGTGGATCGACGGGCGCTTGACGAACACGCTGTCGTAACCGCGGTCATCGAGCTCCGGTTTGAAGAACCTACACATTGGCAAATGCACACATCAGTGCCAAATATCACAGCAACAACGTATTGCAAATTGAATTTTCGTACGTCCAGTAGTCGCTCAGCTCTTCGAGACAGACGACGTCCGCGTCGAGCTCTTCCAATTGCCGCAAGAGCGCCATCTTGCGATTCTCCCAGTTCAGACTCGAGTCCACGACATACGGGAAGTGGTTGCGCGTCGCCAGGTTGCTCGCCAGAATGTTCAGCTACAGAAGAGCAGTATGCAAAGAGAACACACACGCCGGTATACACGCATAACAAACACACCGTAACGAATGAGCGAAAAGGCCTCCCCCCTCCTCTCCCCTCCCATCATCTTCTGTCACACATTCTTGACACCTCCCTGCTTTAAAGCCATACCTGCGCGATCGTGATGGTCTTCCCCGACAGCTTCTCTTCGCCCACGCGCAGCAGCTGCTGTGTGCACTGCAGCAGGCGCTTGCCGTCGGCGTCACACGCGCCAGTCGTTGCCACATCTTCGCTTGCCGACGCGCTGATTGTCGAGACGCCGCGGCGCGTGCACGGAGACCCGCTGCACGCCGCCATGCGCTGCACTGACTTCCACACGCGCCGGTTGTGCCGCCCAATGGACACTGAGGCCAGCAGCGCCACGCCCATGCCCACGCACACCGCGAGAGGCTTCGCTGTGCCCGCCATGCCTGCCGAAGAGGAGAGGAGCTTCGGAGCTCTTCGCTCACTTTTCTATGACGTTGGCGGCCGTCATGCACATAAACGCAACGTTCCAAGTTGAGAACGCGCGGTGCCTAGAATAGGGTTTGAGACGTGCACTCGTTCCAGCTGTGGACCACCTGATTTGGGGTAATTGAGGCACGCGTCTGATGTGAGCAGTTTTCCTTACCTTTGCGTCTATTAGTGCAGTAATTCGCTTAGTATAGCTAGCGACAACTATTTGGACGGGTGAGCCGTCTAGATGTGCAGTTATCTACCAATAGTGTGCGTGCTTTTGCACATTTGTGGCGGGTTGAGTCGACGGCGTGTGGGCCAACCAAGTGCTCGCGGCGGGAACACTGCGAGCAGCGCAATTGCGGGGCTCATTTTGGATTCAGGTTACCGACAGTCCGAAAACCAATTTTCCCTCTGGTACGTCGCCTTGCTGCTGTTGCTCTCTCCGTGCTTCCTGCCTGCGTGTGCTACGCGTGCTGCACAGGTTGGCTGCCACGTGCTGCAGCCGATACAGCACTCGACGAGCGCACCATTGGGCCATGCGTGCAAGAGCAAAGCGGAAATGCAGGATGCTTACACGCTGTGTCTCTATTGCTCCCCTCTTCAGCCCTCTATCCAAGATGTCCCTCATCCAGAAGCCAACCAAGACCGTCGACGCGGAGGAGACCCGTATCCACCGCATTCGTATTACGCTCTCGAGCCGTAACGTGAAGAACCTCGAGAAGGGTGCGTCCTAGCGCCTATATGCTACATATTGGAGATGTCTAGATGGATACGTTTCCACAAGGCAAGTGAACTTACGACATCTACTATTTCAATGAACTCTTACAGTGTGCGCGGACCTCAAGCGTGGTGCCGTCGACAAGAACCTGAAGGTGGCCGGCCCAGTGCGTCTCCCAACCAAGATCCTCCGACTTACCACCCGTAAGTCGCCGTGTGGTGAGGGTACCAACACCTGGGACCGCTTCGAGATGCGCATCCACAAGCGCATCATCGACCTGCACGCGCCTTCGGACATCGTCAAGCAGATCACGTCGATCTCGATCGAGCCTGGTGTCGAGGTCGAGGTGACCATCGCCGACTCCGCGTAAGCGTTGTCCGACCTGATGGATCCACTTCCTTCACGCAGCCACTCGTCTCTCACTGGATGAATGGCAATGCAGCAAACGAGAGAGCGTAATAGGGGCGTCGGCGTTATAGAATAGGTAAACTATAATTCCATCCTCCAGTCTTGCGGGCTTTACTCCAAACCATGCGCTTCAGTCTTCCCGTTTACTTTCGTCGCGCTGGATATAGTCAGCTCGGCTTACGCTCAGCTTAACCAGAGTCATGCGCAGTGCAGTGCTAATGCCATCGAGTCCGTTGAGAGGCCCAGGCCATTCCAGCTCACTCGACGCAACCATTGGCGCGGAGCTGGACGCACAGCCACACAGATGCGTGCATGTCATTTCGGCTTGACAAGCTCGCAGTCGGCAGCCATGAGTGATTTTAGTGGTACACACTAACTTGCACCTCGTCTTGTGGGTTGTTTTGAGCTGCGAGAGCTGCAGCTTTTTCTTTATAGTATGGCAAGATGGCGAGCGCAGTGACCCCCGTGCTGCCGCCGCGCTGGCTGCCGTACGAGAAGGCGATCGTGGAGGAGCTGCACCATGCGGACGGACTGCTGGTCATGGGCAAGGGCCTGGGCGTGCAGCGCCTGCTAGCATGCTTCGCGCGCATGTACTGCTCGCCGCGCAGCCTCGTGCTCTGCCTGAACGCGAGCGAGAGCGTCGCGACGCTGCACCAGCAGCTGCTCTCGCTCGGGCTCGACCGCAAGCACCTGCCACGCGCCATCGACGCTAGGAGTAGTGCGCAGGAGCGCGCGCAGCTCTACAAGAACGGCGGCTGCTTCATCATCACGTCCCGCATCCTCGTCGTCGACGTGCTCAACAAGGTCATCGACGTCAAGGTGAGCCATCCATCTCTCGAGCTCTTCGCAGTAGCCTGCGTGTATATTAACAAACACCATGTATACTACAGATGATCACGGGGATGCTGGTGAACGAGGCGCACCGCGTGTCCGAGACGTCGATCGAGGCGTTCATCATCCGGCTGTACCGCGAGCAGAACCGCGAGGGCTTCATCAAGGCGTTCTCGGACGAGACGAGCTCGCTTGCCGGCGGGTTCAACAAGATGGAGCAGGTGCTCAAGCACCTCTACGTGCGCCACGCATTCCTCTACCCGCGCTTCCACGTCGACATCAACACCTGCTTGGCGGCGCACCAGCCTCAGGTCTACGAGATCGAGGTCGCCTTCACACCGCTCATGCGCACGATGCAGGAGGCGATCCTCGTGGCGCTCGAGGCCACGATCAAGGAACTACAGCGCAGCACCAAGGCGCTGGACGCCTCGGAGCTCACGATGCAGCGAGCGCTCACCAAGTCGTTCAGCTCGACGATCCGTCGGCAGCTCGACCCGCTCTGGCACAAGCTGCCCATCAAGACGAAGCAGCTCGTGACCGACCTCTCGACGCTGCGCCAGCTGCTTGCGTACCTGCCGCGCTACGATGCGATCTCGTATTACTCTTTTCTATTGAGCCACGAGCAGGTGAGTGGCCAGCAGCGGTTCCCGTCGCCCTGGCTGTTCACAGAGGCCGCAGACCGACTGCTCAGCGCCGCGAAGGAGCGTTTGTACCAGGTCGTGGACAAGAAAACCAAGAAACCGATCAGCCTGAGGCGGCCGCAGCAGCACCATTCTGCTGGCAATGGAGCTATTGGTGGTAGTAATGCGACTTCGTCCTCTGCATTTGAGAATGCGGAGCTCAAGTTTGTGTTGGAAGGCAACCCCAAGTGGGAGGCGCTCGTGCAGATCCTGGACGAAGTGAACGAGGAGAACCGGAAGGACCAAGCGACATCGACAGCAGGCCAACAACAGCGTATTACCAGTGGCGGTGCGGATGTACTCGTGATGGTCAAGGATGAGCGCACGTGCGCGCAGCTGCGCGAATTTCTGAGCCTGGGCGAGAGCGAGATGATGAAGAAGCGCTTCGGTCACTACTTGCTGCAGAAAGAGGCCGCACTCAAGAAGAAAGGCGGCGCGCTCGCGTCGCTCGGGCTTGAGCTGCGACTGCTGCTGGACGCGGCGCAACGGTTCCGGGCGAACGAGCTCACGTTCGACGAACCTGGGAAAACGAAAAGCAATGGACGACAAGACAAGAACAGCAAGAAGAATGGACGAGCCCAAGGCACCAAGAAGCGCGTCCATGATGACACGAGCCAGATGCATCTGCAGTTCAGCGATGCGTCGAGCTTCGGGATGTCGGTCGAAGAGCTTGAACTCATCACGAGGGCTCGTGACGAAGAAGCTCGAACAACCAAGCTGCTGCGAGGCGCTGGGTCATCAGAAGCCCAAGCAAAGCAGAGCAAGCGCACGTCAAAACTGTCGCTTGAGCTCGTAGACCCAATGGACCAGGTGGTGATCTGCACGTACGAGCAGGCGCGACTGCACGGCTACGGCGCAGCGGCGCTGCTGCAAGACCTCATGCCGAAGTGCGTGGTGCTCTACGACCCGGACGTGACGTTCATCCGCGAGCTCGAGGTCTTCCAGGCGATGACGCATCAGAATGTCCAAGGGAGTCCGGCGCTGGAGATCTACTTCATGCTCTACGAGGAGAGCGCCGAGCAGCAGACGTACCTGAGTGAGATCCAGAAGGAGAAGCGTGCGTTCGACACGCTCATCCATCAGAAGGCGCACCTCATGCTGCCGGCGAACGTGTACGACCTGCCGTTCCACATGAAGCTCCAACAGCAGCAGCAGCTCATGGGTGAGTCGAATTACAGCATGGACACGCGCACGGGCGGTCGCGCCAAGCCTCAGCGCACCGCTGGTGTCAAAGTGGTCGTCGACGTGCGCGAGTTTCGAAGCGCGCTGCCGTCCATGCTGCACAAGGAGGGGCTCATGGTGCTGCCCATCACGCTCGAGATTGGCGACTACATCCTGTCGCCGCAGATCTGCGTCGAGCGCAAGAGCGTGAGCGACTTGTTCGGCTCGCTCAACTCGGGGCGGCTCTTCAACCAGGCCGAGAGCATGCGGCGCTTCTACCAGACGCCCGTGCTGCTCATCGAGTTCACGCAGGGCAAGGCCTTCTCACTGCAGGACGCCGGAGACATCGGCTCGGAGATCGCGGCCACGAACATCATTTCGAAGCTCACGCTGCTAGTGCTGCACTTCCCGTCGCTGCGCATCATCTGGTCCCGCTCGCCGCACGCGACCGTCGAGCTCTTCAAGGTCGTCAAGCGGAACCAGGAGGAGCCCGACATGGACGCCGCAGCCGCGTTGGGCAACGGCACCCTGCCGCCCACCGCTGGTGGTGCGAGTGGCAGTGGCTCTGCTAGTGCAGGTAGTACAGATGCAACACTAGCGACAGGGACGAGCGTAGAGGAAGGCTTGGCGGCGTCCTACTACAACACCAATTCGATGGACGTGCTCAAGAAGCTGCCGGGCATCAACGAGCACAACTTCCGCAAAGTACTCGAGGAGGTGGACAACTTGGCGGAGCTCAGCCGCCTCTCGCTCGACGAACTCACGGGAATCATCGGCAAAGTGTGCGCCAAGAAGCTCCACGCGTTCTTCAACACGAGCATTTAGACTGTAACGCGCCATTCAGTAAACAAGCAAATGGTTGCCGACAATTTCGAAATTGGTGGTGGGTGGTGAGTGGGGTAATTGGGATTTTAGATTTCTTGTTTGCTTTAACAGTGGGGAGGGAGGACAACGTCATGGGGACAAGCAAGCGCCGATACGATTTCTGCGCTTGCGCTTCCACTTGGTGACTGTCTACGAGAGCACTTGTTGATAACCTCTCACAGCCCCAAAGCTGTGGCTGCTTGGCTTGGCTGACTGTAGGGCCTAGAACTTGAACACCTGCTTGGATGTGTAGTTGAGGTCCTTGAGCAGGCCTTGCAGCTCGCCCTGGGTCTTGTCCTTGGCCTTGTCGCCCGAGATGTGGTACATCATCGGCGGCGGGCCGCAGACGCACACGAGGCTGTCGTCCGAGGGCGCCGGCATGAACTCCTCGACCATCTCCTTGGACACGAAGCCCTTGAGGCCCGTCCAGGACTCTGACGGGTTGCTCAGCACGTGCACGACCTTGAACTGCGGGTACAAGTACTGCAGCGCTTCGAGCTCCTCGCGCAGGATGATGTCGGCCTCGGTCACGTTCGCGAAGAGAAGCACGATCTCAGTCTTGTCGGCCGGGTTGCGGCAGATCTCCTTGGCGACCTGGAGCATCGGCGTGAGCCCCGAGCCGCCGGCGATGAAGCCGATCTGCTTGTACATGTTCGGCTTGTACTCGAACTTGAGGAACGGGCCCTTCATCTCGAGCACGTCTCCTTCCTTGAGCTCCACGATGTGCTTGCTGAGCAGACCCGTCGGGTAGCCCTTGACCACGAGCTCGAGGAAGCCCTTCTCCGAGTTGATGTTCGTCGGCGTGTACGGACGAATGACGTTCTTGCCGTTCACGCTCGCCTTGGCGAGCAGACAGCTGGCGACCGTGAGGCCCATCTCGTGGTCCGCGCTCGGGAGATCGAACACGATGCGCTTCGTGTTGTGCGTCACGTCCTCGACCTTGCGCACCGTGAAGGAGCGGAACGCCTTGGGCGAGAGCGCCACCTTCTTCTCCTCCTCGCACTGCGCCATCGACGAGGACGACGAGTACGCGGAGAATACGGACACGGACGCGAGGCCCAGCGCCGCGAGCGTGAAGTGGGACGTGAGCTGCGCGCGCGTCAGGCGGAGCACAGCGAACATGGCGGTCGTTAAGAGAGCGACGGAGTGACGGACGGACGGACGGCTGGTGCTTTGTCTTTGGGAAAGTGGTGATTGTGGCGTCGAAATGTGGGGCGCTCAAAGAATTCCCGAAACCACTGACGCACATGTCCTTGAATTCGACCTGCATGTCTTTATTCTAGGACGCTTGCTCCTAACTTGTTGTGGTCCATGACGTGCACCTGAATCCCACTTAGGTACGAAGGTGTGCTTTTCGTTTGCTCAACTGCTATTTTTGCTCGACGAGAAGCTCAAGTCGGAAGCATGCGGCGCCACCTGCGCTTCGCGTCCGCGGCTCGCGTGCAAACGCAGCAGCAATGGCAGAGACCCGCGCGGAACACTGATCCGCTAATAAGCTACCCTCGCGCTGTCATGGCACTTATTCACCCCGGCGCACAGGTACGCAGACGCCCGCTGTCTCTTGAGTTCATTTGGTGTCTGTTTCAAGAAACATGCTTGTCGCTCTTCATGCAAACGTCGTGATGTGTGGGCGATGGATTGTAATAATACTCGGAATGCAGATCCTAGTGCCCTCTAGCAGGTCCGTGTCTACGTGGAAGCTCGCGGCAGGCGGTCTGCAGCGCAAGTGGAAGGGCATCAAGCAGCGCACGGCGTGGCGCTTCAAGACGCTCAAGGACAAGAACACGCTCATCGTCTTTAGCGCAGATGGGCAGAAGGAGAAAGAGATTCGCATCAACGTACGTGCCCATTGTATCACTGTACGACCATGGCTTTGCGTATTGAGACTCACACTCGTTACGCTTATGTACGCAACTTGAAGCCCCGCAATCGACAGCATGACGACCCGATGGCGTGCCACAACGTGCTGGAGCGCGTCTCCGCGGCGAGTCTGAACGGGATCCTCGGCGCCACGTCGCCGGAACACTCGAGCCAGTATGTCAAGACCATGACGGGCTTTATGCTGCACGCCTGCTCGCCCACGGTGCGCACCAAGATCCTGGATGTGATCACACGCAAGCGCCTCGACGAGATCAGCATCACGAACCGCGCGGTCATCATTCGTGCGATCCAGCGCTGTCTGCTGTCGCCACTGCGAACCGAGAAGGCGGTGCTGAACACAGCAGCGTGCAACGTGATCCTGGGCACATTCGGCAAGGACCTGACGCTGCTCAAAGACCAGATCCACGTCAACGACGAGCTCTTGTCGGAGGAACTGGCGGCTGAGGCTGCTTTGGAGCCCGAGAAGCCGCTCATAAGCGACTTGAAGATCGTGGCAACAGGAGCGGTGCCGCTCCCAGTAGTAGCACCGCCATCACTAGTGGCGCCCGATGAAGAGCCGCCGCACTCAGGTGACCTAAGCCACCTGATTTTCGAGAACAGGAACCTGACCGAGGTCGTGCAGGTGATGCAGCACATCGCAGTTGAGTCGCTCAAGGTGAAAGCTCAAGAGCCGCAGCTGGTCAAGGTCATGAGCGACATTGATGACACGCTCTTTGCTGGGTACGTGCTGATGTCCTAGTGTTGATTTCTAGTGGTCTGTGCTTAGCTATCGATGCTGACCGTTTGGTTTCTGGTGATACTACATAAAATAGATGGATTGACCGGCAGTACCCGCTGCACATCCCGTACCCGGGCGTCCTGGACCTCTTTGCGCGCATCTCGCGCGGCCTCACGCACCAAGAGGTGAAGAGCGACAAGATTCCGCCGTCGATCACGTTCCTCACTGCAAGACCTCGTGGGTGGCTCAGCGTCGGGAGGTACATGACCGTGCAGCACCTGAAGAGCCTTGGTGTGCCCAACGCGACGGTGCTCAATGGCTCTGTGAAGGGCCTCGTGAGCAGCAAGAAGATCGCCAGGTAGAGTCCTTATGTGTGCTTGTCGTTATGCGAAACACTGCTAACCAATTCTTCTCCTGTTTGTCTGTTGTTTCTGCAGCTTGAAGATGGAGAACTTTACGCGCTTTGCGTCGCTGTACCCAGAGTTCAAGTTTGTGTTCTTTGGAGACTCGGGCCAGGGCGACGCGCTGCTGGCGTCCAAGCTGCTGCAGGCGTTTCCCGATCAAGTGCTGGGCACGTTCATCCACGACGTGAACCCGCTGTCAGCGAAGACGGGCGACGGCCAGGAGAAGAAGATCTACCGCTCGTACGTTGCATCTACTGTTGACTATTGCATTGTACCTCATGTTGATCGAAGAGCTCAGTTGGGATGCTGACGTTGATTTTGACATTCCCGACACGCTGTAGGGAGGGCGTGCAGTTCTTCTCGACGTACGCCGGCGCGGCGCTCGCCGCGTACCAGAAAGAGCTCGTCACGAAGGGCGATCTGCTGGAGATCGTCGCGAAGGCCGAGAGCGAACTGGACCGAATCCTGTTCAACGGCCCGAACGCCGAGTCCCGCAAGCAAGAGCGCCGGCGCGAGCTCGAGAGCGACACGCAGCAAGCGCGTCGCTGGGCGGAACAGACGCAGTGATAGGATAGAGGAAGTACGTTGCATGGGATAGAGAGCTATACACGGCGAAGTCATCGGATTGCATGGTTGCGCAAGGAGCAGATGTCCTCGCAAGCTTTGACAATCCTGTTTGACAGTTCTCATTCAAAATGTGGTGAGGAGATGCGTGGGAAAATGTTTTGTGTATGTATATCCAACCTCCTTTACGGATAGACCGCCTTAACATGCTGGATTTGTATCCACATGCATTCTCAGCACGATAAGGGGGTCTATCCTTATGAACGGCAGCATATTACACTCGCATAAGCATACGCTCATGAAAATCACACTCCCATCCACTCCAAAAGAAGCCCCTGCGATCACTGTTTTGTGAAAAACAAGGTTGTGGAAAAGCAACATGGAGCCTGAAGAAGCGCGCGCGCGCATGCTGCGGCTCTGGGTCGTGCTCGCCGCCCCAAGCACCACAAGCAGCGCCATCTCCGTCCTCACGACGCAGCGGTACGTCCCGCTCCCTTCCTTTGTGCTGATCTTCCCGTGCCAAACGCTCGCAAACTCGAGGCGTACCGCTTGTGTGTGTGTGTGTGTGTGTGTGTGTTTGGGGAGACGGACCAAGCGAGACACCTGTTCTCTGAACGGTCGTCGTCGTCCGGCCAGCAGCGGGAAGGCGAACCTTGTTCTTCTCTCTTGATTGCAGTCGTCACGGCTGGGCTGAGGTGACCCGACTGAATGGCTCATATGGTTGCCTCGTGGGATTCTAGGACGCTGGTGCACGCCGACGCGCTCATGCCGAACGCCAAGCAGACGCTCTTCGCGGCCTCGAGCCTCGCGACGCCACTCGGCAGCTACGCGCACGCCGTGCTGCGCGACCAGGACGTCGCGCTCGTCGAGAAGCGCCTCAGCTCCGAGCAGCTACGAGAATTGCTACAGTATGAGCAGTGTGGCCTGTAGGAGTGCAAGCGGCAGCGTGGAGTTTATATACGTTGGTTGAATGTTCATTAAATATCATGGTGGTCGTGGGCTGGTCATAATAAATAAGGGGGTGGCTGGCTTTGCCTTGCCTGCGAGGCGAGGCGAGGGAAGGAGACACGGACTTATACTCGGCGGTCACAGGACGAAGAGAGGGGATGAGGATGAATTGGGACTTGATGGGCGCTTGAAGAGCTCCTGAGTAGCTCTTCGTGGCGAAGCAGAGGCAGATGGCTTAGAGGCGAAGCACCGAGTCATGCGAGCTTGAGAGGTACTCCTGGTGGCCCACGGGGGAGAGCATCGCCTTGGCCTCGTCGCGGAGCATTGGACGCATGAACGGATCCGAGAAGCTCTGGCGGTGTGGGTCCGGGTTGAAATCTGGATTTCGGACATAGATGGACGGCATGGAGCGCTGCTGCGGCGGCGACGCCGCCATTTTCTCCTCTTCCATGGCGGCACCGGCGGCCGTGAGGGCGTTCGTGGGCGTCGAGTGGAAGTGATAGATCGTGTCGAGGCGCGGCAGCGGCCAGTCGCGGATCAGGTGGCGGATCGACTGCTCGACACGCGACTGGAAGCGTCGCACCAGCGAGCGAGAGAGCTCGGCAGTGATCATGGGCGAGTACTTGAGCGCCGTGCGGTTGAGCAGGTCCACGAGCTCTTCGTAGCTCATGATGATGCCCAAGTCAGCGCGCGCGTGGATCACACGCACAATGCCGGCCTCGTCTTCAAAGGGGATGTAGTTCTCGAGTGGCGGCGTCGACTCCTTCTTGAGCGCGCGCTTCTTCACGCGGCGGTGGAGCGCGGCAAAGTGTACGCCGTACGCCTTGGCGGCGTTGCGCAGACTCATGCCGTGGATCTCGACGGCGTCCATGGCCTTCTCCCACGTCTCGGCTGAGACCGTGTTGCTCTGGCGGCAGCGCTTCTCCTCCGCGAAGCGCTCGTCCTGCTCCACGGATTCGCGGTTTCGCTCGTCCTGCTCCACGGACTCGCGGTTTCGCTCGCTGTCGCTCTCGGACGTGTCGTCGCGCTGCTGGTCGTCGTTCATGCCATTGCTCGTGCTCATGTTGCTGTTGTTGGTCATCTGCATGGAGGAAGACGCCATTGGCTGTGGAGCGTACGATGCGTGCATTGGAGCGCGCTGCGGGGCCTCGTGCATTGGTCTGCCAATGTTATTAGCGCGACCCATGTGTGCTGAGACGGTGCTGTACGCAGGACTGTCCACTTGGCTCTCTTGCACTGTCGTCATGGGCGGGTTCATGAACCCGCCTTGGTCATGGAGGTTCGCTCCCGCGCTCGGACTCAAGTCGGCGCTGTAGTTGTAGTGCGGGCTCGCGTCGCTCGAGCCGTTGCTGCTGCTGCTGGCGCTGTTGGTGCGCGCGAGCTGTTCCGCTGGACTGGCGTTCGAGAAGCCGTACATGCGCTTGAAGCTGGCGATCCAGCGGTTCTGCGGGAAGTCCGAGGGGATGTCGCGGCGGCCGTTCTGGCACGCGATCGTGCGCACGACGTAGCGCACGTCGTCCGAGGTGACGTGGCGCTCGTGGATGTACTGCTCGCGCAGCACGGAGATGACCTCGTCCTCCTCGGCGCGCGAGAGCTGGAACTCGTCGGCGAAGCGCGCTGTGGACGTGCTCATGTAGCGGCCGCGCACGCGGCGGTGCAGCGACATGTGGTGCACGCCGTAGAGCTGCGCGGCGCGGCGCAGACTCATCTTCTGGACCGTCACGGCGTGGATCGCCTGCGCCCAGACCTTCTCGCTCACGGAGCTTGATCGAGGCATGGCGTTGAAATGTGGCTTGTTTTGCGTGTTCAATTTGCTTGTTTTGGTTGTGTGCGACCAGGACGAAATTCGGTTGTGAGCAAACGAACCCTCGCGCGCGCAAGACAGACCGAGCACAGCCAAACAAGGTGATGTTGGCTCGAGGAGGGAGGACACGGGAGCGGATCTGCGCGAAACACAAAGACAGGCGGCCACGCCACATACAACAGGCGAGAGAACGAGACGGGAACACGACGGAACACGCCCGTCAGCCGGCGGCGGGGCGACGTGCTTTGTTCTTCGAGGGTCGGACGTCGCTGATTGGCCAGACGAGGTCGTCCAGAGCTGGCCCCCTTTTCGGACGGAGCCGCCCGCGCTGTATTGGATGAGATCCATTTGGCTCGACTCTTTTGGTCCAACGCATGGCTATTTGCAAATAGGCTGCAGAGCATCCGGTGCGATGGCGTTGGTGCAGCTACCAAGAAGCAGGCAATCACATGAAAGCTGCAAGGCTGTTGCCAGCAGCAAACTAGTCGAGAAGAAAACGAGCGGGCAGGCGGAAAGTGTTTTCGACGTGTTGCGGCCAAGACTTGTCAACTTGCTCGTGAAGGAAGTTTTTTCCCGCTCGCGTTACATTATGTTCCGCTCGATCAAAACAAGGTGTTGTTTTGTTTTTTGATACAGAAATTGACGAGCCGCCGCGGAGCGACAGGGCAGGGAAGAGACATGCGAGTCCAGTCCGTTAAAAAGAATGGAGCGTCTCCCATCATCTCTGTTTCCATTGTGTCATGTCGACCGACCTCTCCGCCCACAACAATTGTTTCACGGAAAGGAACAACAACAAAAAGGCACGGCGCGCGAGCACCAACGCTTGCAAATTGTATCCTTCGAGCCTTGCGCGATGGAAAGACTCGAGTTGGAAACAGCAGCACACGACATTGCCGTCGAGTGTGATGGCGCGTCAAGCCAAGCAGAGGTGGCTTGACGCTCGATACGCCACCACCACTTGCAAGTGGGGACTTGCTTGCTGAGCGCATGCGCCAGTTGCATTTGAGTGCAGTCGTGCAGGGCTGGGAAAGGGTCAATGAGCTTTGCGCTAGCGAGCTGGACACGTCGGCCCAGTCTGCATCTTCCAAGCGGGTGGCGGCATCGACAGGCTTGGCTTGCTGTTGCAAGCACCCTCAAAATCAAGTCGGTCGACCTTTTGAGCGCTTCACCCGCAACAAATGTTTCACGGAAGATGCATAGAATGGGTGCCGAAATGTTCGCGCGTTAAAAACACTTGTTTCGCTCAAACACTTGATGTCTTGACACGCACGCGCCACCTCTTTTTTGGCGCGCGTGTGTTCACCCTATTCATCGGACATTGTATCTTGCTGGGCCGCTTCGGCCCGTGGAAGGGCTTGTTCCGCAGACATCGCGCAACAGCGCACTTGTGGCGCATCGAAAATAGGCTTGATACTATCGCGAGTGGGGACGCGTGGTGCTGCGCAACACAGTGACAGAACAGGCTGCAAAGCAGGCAAGTTGGTGCAACAAGTGGGTTGGAACAAGTGAAGCCACTTGCTTGCTTGACTTGTTCCAGCACTCGCGCAACAAGTGCTTGCCTTGTCGCCCGCAAGCTGAAGCTGCTGCTTCACACTCGCTCCTTGCATTCACTCCTGCGCTTCCAATAGTGCGCTGTTTCCGTTCACTTCAGCTCAAAATCCACGGTAAATGCGGGCTCGCATTTCCGCATCAAAAGGCAGCCTGAGGTGTGTGGACGGCCATGCGGCGAGCTGTACGTTGCGTCGCTCAGCGTGTACTGCTAGTTATCTATCTACCTATCGATTCATCATATGCTGTGTGTGTGTGTGCATGGACCACTACACACACCTAACTAAAAGTCCTTGTCCCACTCGCTGCCGTCGTCCGTGTATGGCGCCGTGCTGCTGCTGTCGTCGTCCCCGTCGACGTAGTCGAACTTGGACGTGTCGAGCGGGTTCGCGAGCCGCGGCTTGTACGGCGCGGTCTCCGTCTTCTTGTACATGGCGTCCCAGTTCAGACCTTTGAACCACGCGTGCGAGCGCGTGGCGCCAGCGCCGCCGTGCGTCAGACCCAGCCGCTTCGTCACATCGCGCTCGAGCAGCTTCGAGACGATGTCCTTGCACGACTCGCTCATGGTCGCCGGGTAGTGCACGTTCTCCTTGACGATGTTCCGGCAGATCTGCATCTGGTCCGACTGGTTCGAACCCGAGAACGGCGAGTGGCCCACCACGAGCTCGTAGATGAGGATGCCGAGCGCCCAGTAGTCCACGCCCTTGTTGTGGCCCTTGCCCAGCACGAGCTCCGGCGCCAAGTACTCCGGCGTGCCACACAGCGTGTACGTGCGGTCTTCCACGACCTTGGCGAAGCCGAAGTCAACCACTTTCAAGTATCCCTGGGTGTCCAGCAGCAGGTTCTCGGGCTTCAAGTCGCGGTACACGATGCTGCGGTCGTGCAGGTACTCGATCGCCATGAGCACGTGGCTTGCGAGGAATCGCGCGTGGTCGTTCGGTAGTCGACCGGGCGAGTTTGGAGAGCAGTGCAGGTATGTGAAGAGCTCGCCACCCTGGACGAACTCGATGAGCAGGTACAAGTTGTTCTTGTCCTTGTACGTCTGGTGCAGCTTGAGGATGAACGGGTGGTTGCACTGCGCCATGATGTTCTTCTCATTCATGACATTCTTCTGCTGCTTGTAGGCGACGATGTTGGCCTTGCTCAGGATCTTCATGGCGTACGCAGTGCCTGTGGTCTTGTGGCGCACCAGCTTCACGCGACCGAATGTGCCCGAGCCGAGAGTGCGCATCATCTCCAGCTCTGACATCGGGATCAGATCCGAGCGCTTCAACGCAGTCTTGCGCTCGTCGGCTTCTCTGCTCAGAATCTCCTGAAGCGGACCCAGGAGCTCCACGAACTTCGCCTGGCTGAGCGAGAGGCACTCGAGCACGCCGTTCGCGATCACATCAGCCTGGCGCGGTTCATCACGAAGTAGCGACATCTCGCCAAAGAAGTTGCCGTTGCCGAGCGTCGCGATCTGGAGCTTCTCGGCGCTCTGCGTGACGTCCA
>JAASFQ010000574.1:0-18905 GCA_023333845.1 Globisporangium polare | reverse complement strand
TGCTGCTCGTCCGCCGTCGCTCTGGGCGACTTCATCGTGGCAACTCTTGTTTTGTTCTGTTGTGAGACGACGACGACGAGGTCCAAACAAAGTGCGCCAATAACTTATTTAAAAAAGACAGCAAACGCACACTGGATAGATATTTCAAGACATACAAATTCAACAAGTAATAGATCAAGAAGACAGGACCTCGGAGCACTCCGACGGGACTGCAGCATCCCCTGCTAGTGTTGGAGCAACTTCAACAGCTGGAGAAAGTTCCGCTACTGGAACTGGAGTCGCAAGAGCGACGTCTGCTGTTCAAGCTGGAGGTTGACGATCACGACGAGCTCGAGCGGGCAACTGCGGGACGTTTTGCGAATCCAACCACAGGGATTCAAAGATTCTCGAGTTGTCTCGTGGAACCCGATCGCCGCGGTGGATTTCTACAACTTCATCGTTGGATAGCACGCCATTCTTGCTGTAGCTAAATGAACCTGCTATGAGGATCTGGCCATCCACAATACAAAGCTTAAGAGAGAGAGAGAGAGAGAGATGCTCGATCAGCAAGGCACAGAACACAAGATCACCCATCGACACATAGCCAGCCACTTACTTTGGAGTGTAAGCACCGCCTCGAGTATCGAACTGGGTTGTCCCGATACGCCAGTCGAGGAGCTTGAGAGTACGACTCCAGGCGAGACTGCTTGCGGTCCATGAGGATCCGCACCACCACGTCGCTCCTCTCCTGCACCGCTCGGACTGCAGCAACTATCTATAGGTCAAACAACATGCATACAACAACTCCAACGATAGTAAGCGTACCTGGGGGGAGCGTGGCGATGTGCACACTGAGGTCCAAAGTCCTCTGAGTGCTCAGGACAATCGGAACCATAGTCCGCAGAGACGACTGCTCCGTGGCGTGAACGAGGTTCATGGAGCATTCGCCGATGCACGATTCGTGAGCGGCAGCACTACCGTGAGCTTTTCGATTAAAGCACCCTAGGAGGGACCACTATTACGTCACGCTGACAATCACTCATGTTTTGAACCACGCGGCGGAGACGCGATAGTGAAACCAAGTGAGTCTGTTGCCTTCCCCGCACTCGCCACTTCTGCGAAGCCAAAGGAAAGAATTCAACAGACGAAGAAGAAGAAGACGAGCAGAATGGTGACGCTGCACGTGAAGACGACCGCCGGCAAGAAGTTCTCGATCGAGATCGAGCTGGAGGCCACGGTCGCGGCCGCCAAGACGGCGCTCGTGGGCCCCACGGAGGTGCCCGAGGCCCAGCAGCGCCTCATCTATAAGGGCAAGGTGCTCAAGGACGAGCTCACGCTCGCGAGCTACGGTGCGTTTGGTTGCGGTGTTGGGTCTGTTTGCGGCTATGGAGGGGGAGTGCAGGCGTCTGATGTGCGTTGTTGTGTGCTTGTGTGTTAGGCATTGAGGCGGAGCAGACGATCTTCTTCGTGCGCGGCTCGGCGCCTCGCCCTGCCCGCCCAGCAGCTTCAACTACGGAAGCGCCTGCTGCGACGGCGACGACCACCCCAGCGACTACGCCAGCGCCTGCCAACCCATTCGGCTTCCCGTTGTTCCCTACAGCTGGGAGTGGTGCTGGCGGCGCGGGGGCTACTGCTGCTGCGAACCCCTTCGGCGGGATGTTTGGAGCTGGCGCGGGCGGAGCTGGAGGGATGCAGAACATGGCGGCGATGCAGCAGCAGCTGATGCAAAACCCGGAGATGATGCGTCAGATGATGGATTCGCCGATGATGCAGGGCATCATGAGCAACCCGGAGATCATGCGCTCGATGGTGCAGAGCAACCCGCAGATCCAGCAGCTCATGCAGAGCAACCCGCAGCTAAACCACATCCTGAATGACCCAGAGCTGCTGCGTCAGAGCATGGAAGCGATGCGCAACCCAGCGGCGATGCGCGAGATGATGCGCAACCAGGACACTGCGATGCGCAACATCGAAAGCCACCCGGAGGGCTTCAACGCGCTGCGTCGCATGTATCAGGATGTCCAGGAGCCGCTTATGAACGCTGCTTCGAGCGGCGCCTCTGCTCCTCGCGGACCGGCGTTCACCATGCCAGGTGTTGCCGGCGGTGGTTCGAATGCTGCGAGCACGGATCAAACGACTCCAGTCACAGACGCGGCCGCTGGTGCTGCTCCTGCGAATCCGTGGGCTTCCCCAGGTAAGGAATCTCTGTGCTTTGCTCTAACTTGCTGATGTACACGACCGCTCACGTATTTCTACTACATTGTGTTTCTAGCTACCCCTCAATTCCCAAGCGCGGCCAACAACGCGAACAACCCATGGGCAGCAGGAGGTGGCGGCATGGGCGGACTCGGCGCTCTCGGCGGCATGGGTGGTGGAGCTCCGAACCCAGAGATGATGGCTCAGATCCTCCAGAACCCGTTGTTCCAGCCAGCGTTAGAGCAGATTGCGAACAACCCGGAGATGTTCCTTTCGCAGATGGAGCAGATGAACCCGCAGATGTCCCAAATGCTGAACGCAAATCCGCAAGTGCGCCAGATGATGCAGAACCCGGAGTTTCTGCGCGCAGCGATGAACCCACAGAACCTCCAGGCGATGATGCAGATGCAAAGCGCCATGAACCAGCTGCGATCGAGCGGACTCGTGCCTGGGTAAGTGCTTCTCCTGAGAAACAAGTCATCCGAGCATTTATGTCATGATGTGTCGTGGCTAACAATGGGTGTGTCTTTTATGCACAGTTTGGAAGGCATGAACCTCGGCGGAGCTGCAGCGGACGGCAGTGCGGCTGGTGCGAACAGCGCTGCTGCTGCGAACCCATTCGTCGGATTCGGTGGCCTCGGCGGATTTCCTCTCGACTTTGGCAACTTTGGTGGCGCTGCACCGGCGCCAGCCGCCAACGTGAACCTCGAAGAGCTGTACACCTCGCAGCTGACCCAGCTGAACGACATGGGCTTCTCGAACCGTGAACAGAACCTGCGCGCGCTGCAGGCAACACAAGGCAACGTGCACGCAGCAGTGGAGCGATTGCTCAGCGGAACCGTCTAGGCGGTTATTTTGTGCGCGTGTCAGGTCAGTTTGCGAGCGAGCACTCTGTTCTCTTCCTTTTCGTCGCCGATCGTCCACCACGCAGATAGAAAGGGAGGGGAGAGAGGAGAGGGTGCTCCAAAGATCCCTGACACATGCAGCAACAAGTTCATCCAGCCAGTGAATTTAAACGACAACCAATGCATGACCGATCGTAAGCCGAAGCAGAGCTCTTCTCCATCTTTGTGCTGCGCATTGGATTCCAAAATCGGGCAAAGTGTCCACTTCAACCTGCTGTTGCATCCAAAAGCGCTCTTTTTGGCTCCATATCGCTGTTCTAAATCTCCATCTAGTTTGCAAGTCTTAATCCACGCTCGTAAACAAACAGCAACAATCCAAAGAAGAAAAAAGAAGCAACCAAAAGGGCAACTCAAGCCCTCATGAGAAGCCGCATCATGACCGACGCGGCAGCGCACTGCTCGATGAACCTGTAGACAGAAAGACGTTAGCACTCTGCACACAAACACACGCAAAAGAGCATGACGAGCGCGGGCATGCGCATCCGGCTGCTGGAGCCGTCCAACAGCGTCGTCACGGGCGGCGCGCGGCTGCTCATCCACGGCAAGGGCTTCCGCCCGGCGCCGCACTCGCTCGTCGTGCGCTTCCGACTGCTCGCGCCTGACGTCATCATCACGGCATCTGCTTCATCTACTGTTGCGGCTACTGTGACTGGTACTGCTACAGCTACTGCCGTTACCGCGGTCGTCAAGGTGGACGTCCCGGGCAAGTTCATCATGGAGTCGCAGCTCGAGTGCGTCCTGCCATCCTTCCAGCAGGACGCGATCCGGATCATCAGTCAGGTCGCGAAGATCCCGGCGACGTCAGCGACGGTTCTGTGCTCGCCGCTGCTGCTGAGCGTGCAGGTGGAGGTGATCCTGGACTCGGAGGCCGTTTCGAACGCGCTGCTGCTCGTGGTCCACCAGCAGATCGTACTGCAGAAGCTCACGCCGCAGTATGTGCTGCTCGCGCCCCCGACGGCGATGACCGCGACGCTCAACCTGCTGCGCCTGTCCAGCCAGAGCTCGATGTATCCAAAGGCCGGTAGCAACAGTCGCATCATGGAGATCTCGTCCTTACCAGTGTTTGTGCGCGTGCGACAGGTTTCGGAGCGCACGGGCGCGATCTCAGAGCAGACGCGCGAGGCCAAGTGGAAGATCTCGTCCGTTGGTGTGTACGAAGTGGAGTTCGACGCCACAATGATGGGCTTCGGCGCGGCCGTCGTGGAAGTGACGCTCAACCGCAGCGACTTCTTCCGCGGCAAGGAGAAGCTGCCCGAGTCGCTCGCGTACCACGTGTCCCGCGACATGGCGCTCGCGGTCGTCGAGCCTTGCTGCATCAGCGTCACGAGCGGCCGCATGACCGAGGTGCGAATCCTCGGTGAGGGTTTTGTGGACTCGGGCGACCTCGTGGTGCAGCTCTCGCAGCGCGAGCTGAGCTCCGCTGACGATGATTCGCCGATGACGCCCGTGGCGCAGCTCAACGCGACCTTCGTCAGCCAGAACGAGATCCGCTGCAGCGTGCAACCCAACATGCCCTTTGGGCTCACAGCCCTCCACGTGTCGCTGAACGGCGGCCGCCAGTACGGAAAGACGCACGTCGTTGCACTTTTGCACCGTGACCGCGCGCTTGAGAGCATCCGCCCGGACTTTGGCAGTCTCGAGGGCAATGCACTGATCACGATTCGTCACGCGTGCCTGACAGTCGAAGACACGGACTCGCCGAAGCAGATCCTGAAGTTGCTGCCTCCAAAGAAGATCCGCGTGCGCTTTCAGGCGATTAATGACGACGGGACGCCGTCCGAGTGGCTCGTGAAGGTCGTGAACGCCGAAATGAGTGCTACAACCTCTACAGAGGAGCGTGGGATCATTCGATGTCGCGCGCCATCGTTCCTGGAAGAGATGAAGCCCAAGATCAGCAACATCAGCGCTGCGGAGAAGGTCAAGAGCGACAGGGATGGCGACGTTGTGCTGCGCATCAAGCGCTTCCGCGTCTCGCTCGCGCTCGGCAACGACGCGTTCTTCGGTGCGCTGGACTTTGGCTACTACTTTCCGCCTGTGATCCGCTCGATCACGATGCACCACGGACCCATCGCTGGCGGGACGTCCGTGTGTCTAAGGATGAAGTTCAAGGTCCCACCGCGCCTACCGATTCTCGTGCGCTTCCTGTCGCTCTCCACGGACGAGCATGAGATTGTGCCTGGCGTGGTGGCTGCCAATGGGAAGTCTCCCAGAGAGCGTGCGTCTTGCGCTAGCAGTAGCGCTTTCCTCACAGAGCTCGACCGATCATCACCAGAGCAAGGGTCAGTAGCACTTCTTCCAGAGAATAACCCAGCGTTTCTCATCTACTGCACGACGCCGCCCTGGACCAAGATGCCAAGAGAGCTTCCACACCTCACGAAAGTCCAAGTCTCGTACAACGGCGGTATTGAGTTCGTCCCGATGGACGATCCCGTGATTGTCAGTGGTATTAAATCCCCACGAGCAGGAGCTGCGGTTGGCGATACAACAGCAGTAGCGACAACCCATCAGTCAACGCCCAGGAAAAGCACCGACCACCGAGCGCTCTCTCTCATCAAGGACATGTCGTACCTCTACTTCCTCTTCTACCAGCCACCCAAGCTCAACGCGATCTTCCCCATGTCTGCCGACATCCACGGCGGTAGCTACCTGCGGATCATCGGTGACCACGTCGTGGACCACGGCGCGCAGGTGACGATCGTGTTCCAGTCGCCGCAGATGAGTCGGAAGGTGGTCGGCTTTATCGAAAATGGCGAGGTGCGTTGCTGCGCACCGCCGTTCAACGCCGGACTTGCCGCGATCTTCGTGTCGCTCAACTCGGAGCAGTACACAAAGTGCGAGTTCTTCGACCCGGAGACAAAGAAGCAGATTGAGTTCGTGTTCTACAGCTCACCGTCGCTGAATGCGATAAGTCCGCTGTGCGCGTGCATCTCGACATCCAGCGTGATCAGCATCTTTGGTGTGAACTTGATCGAGACGGGCCGCATCAAGGTCCGCTTCAGTTTCACGGGGCACCACGGCAAGCAGGTGTTCAAGGACATTCCGGGCAAGGCGCGCAACGGAGTCATCACGGCCCCATCGCCGCTGTTTGCCAGCGAGTACACAGATAAGCACGCGGTCGTGGATGTCGCGCTGAACGGATACGATTTCTCCGGCACGACCGTATCCCTGTACTACTTCTCGTCGTACGTCGTGAGGCGTGTGGAGCCGACGACTGGCGCGTTCGAGATCCCCATCGGCATGGTGCTGCACGTGACGCCGCAGATCTCGAGCGACTCGGTGCAGATCCGAGTGCGCTTCAAGCACAAGTACACACAGAAGGAGACGATGTTTGGTCCCGTGGACGTCGTCAAGTGGACACCGAACCGCATCGAGTTTGAGCTACCCGCGCCGATGCTGTTCATCGATAGTCTAGACGCGCTCGAGAGTGCGCTCATCGACATTTCATTCGACCGCGCGTTCTTCCACAACACCGGCGAGCTCCTGCAGCTCTACAAGGTGTACAACATCCCGCACCTAACGTCCATGAGTCCCCTCTACGGGCCGCACGACAAAGCCACTGAGGTGATGGCACGCGGTGTGAACCTGCGAGAGAGCGACGTGGTGAAGATCAGCTTGTACCTGGAGCGCAGTGTGAGGAAAGCCCCCGTAGCGATTGTTCAGGGACGCGTAAACCAGAAGCGCCAGACAATGGTATGGCAATGCCCTGGGCTTGACAGCCTTCTCGTTGGTACCACCAGCGGCATGAGTGCTGCAGCCGGTGGTGGCCTACAGGTAAGCAAGGGCGATCGCATGCTGCTGAACCAGACGCTGAGCATGCAGATCGGCATCGTCGATGGCCAGCAGAAGCCTCTGCCGTTCACGTTTCGGTTCTATAAGACGCCGCGGCTGGTGAGTATGAGCCCGGCGGTCGGCTACATCTGCAGTGGCTCGCTCATCTCGTTCGAGTTCATGGAGCCGATTGAGACTCCGACGGTGGATTTCCGCTTTGGTGCGAGCCAAATCACTGTTGGTCGCATACGAGACGACCGCTTCGTCGAGTGTTTCTCGCCAGAGCTCACGAAGGGTGTGCACGACGTCGCCGTGTCTTTCAACGAGCAGCACTTTGAGTTTGCGTACATTGAAGGCAGTGACCCAGGCGTAACAACAGAATTGCCAGCTGATGAGGGCGGTGATGAGAGCAAAGCACCGCAATTCCACCCAGCAAAGATGCGGGCGACGTTCCAGGCTTTCGCGCTCCCACTGTTCACGATCCCAGACAACCGCGACAGGGTCTACGCGTTCGGTCCAATCACTGGCGGCACTGTGGTTCACATCAAGGGGCGAGGGTTTATCGCCGAGGCGAAGATCTACGTGCGCTTCTGCTCTCCGTTCAAGAGCGGCTTTGCCAACGAGGTCTCGGAGGTCATCGTGAAGGCCAAAGTGCTGGACAACCAGACGATCCAGTGCGTCTCGCCACTGTCGAAGAAACCCGGGCGGGTGAGTCTGCACGTGTCGTACAATTTGCAGCAGTACACGGACTCCATGTGCTTCTTCGAGTACCACACGAGCACCACATTTTCCAGCAAAGGCATCCTCTGCGGCCCAGTCTCCGGTGGTACACCCGTGACACTGATGGTGGTAGACACCAGTGGACTTCCAGAGAACAGAGCTATTGTGCAGTGTCTCGTGCGGTTCCAGAGCGACAAGACAGGTCACAGCGAAGATGTCGAGGCGGATTTCGACCCCGAGACGCTCATGATCACGACTTCCGCCCCCGCGTGGCCCTCGAACGAGCTCGTGGCCATGAAGATCGCGCTGATGCGAGGCGCGTCGCAGCAGTTTACTGACTCGACGATCAAGTTTCTGTTCTACGACCCCCCGAAAGGCGTGATCAACATTGAACCGAGCGCTGGTCCCATCACTGGCGGTACCGAAGTGCTAGCCTGGTGTGGGAAGATCGTCGACACCGGGGAGATCACAGTGAGCATCACAATGTACAACGACGGTGAGCAGCTCCGCGCTCATCGTTCTGGGGAGGACTCAAGTGCAGCACCAGCACAAATCGAGACAGCAGCGAATGCGAAGCCGACCACGCTTCTCGTGAAAGGCAAGATCGTTGGTGAGGCCGTTGCGTTCATCACCCCCGCTGTGATCCAGGAGTGCGTCGCGTACCTCAACATCTCGCTCAATGGGATCAACTACACGTCCGTGCACACGAAGAGCACGCTCCGGTACATCTACTACGTCGAGCCAGTGATCCGCCGGATCACACCAGCCTGGTCGCCACTGGAGAGCGTGAATCAGATCTTCATCGCGGGCGACCACCTTCGCAACTACGGCTGCAAGGCACTCATGCGCTTCCAGCTACAGAACCCCGAGGACAAATCCTGCGTCACGTCAAAAGTGGTCGACGCATGCTTTCCTGAGACGAGCTTAGCAAATGGAGAGGACACTGGAGGGGGTCTGGGTACATTAGAGTGTTCGATCCAGTCTCTCCAGCCTGGGTTCTACGAGATCGAGATCAGTTTGAATGGCCAGCAGTTTTCGAAATCCAACTACATGAACGCCAAGTACGGCAGCTACGGCGGAACGGCGTGCACGGCGCTACTTCCGTTCCGCTGCTTCTCGGCGCCGTTCTTCCTCGCGACCCCCACTGGACCAGCCGCAGGTGGCTCGACTGTGATCCTGTTCATGGCGAAGAGACTCGCCAAGATGCTCGCGAAGGAATCCAAGTGTCAGGTGCAATTCACTCCACTGCGCTCCTTGGATCCAATGAATACAGCTGGTCCAGTGAACCAGAAGGGAAGCGGAGGGGGAGGCTCGTCACAACCTCTTGGACTGGATCCGATCCATACGATCGGCGAAATCGACCACGCGAACGGCAGAATCACGTGCAGAGCGCCGCTGTTGCGCTCAGCGTGCGCTGCGAATCTCGACGTCATCCTGCCGCTCTCACAGGAGACCAAGACGACGTCGACGTCCACCTGCACGTTCTTCAGTGCGAAGGACCGAGAGCGGTACTACAGCTACGAGTCACCGACAATCGCGGAGATCGCGCCGAGTTGTGGACCAACGTCTGGTGGCACTGTGCTGGTCATTGAAGGCACGAATTTGTTGGACACGGGCCAGATCTTTGTTCGCTTCCGCTCGAGTCTGAATGAGCGCGAGTTCGTGATCATCCCAGGAACCTATAGTCGCACGTTTCCCGATGGTTCACTGAGCTGCTCACCACTGATCATCTGCAAGACGCCGCCCGTGGAGATCCTCGACAAGGTGATCACAGTCGAGTCCGTCGCTGGCCCCGGTAACAATGGCAATGCTAGTGGAGCAAATGGCGGCAACGCCCTAAACACACCACGCCACAAGGACGCATTGACAGGCAGAGCGCGCATGCACACTTTCCAGCAGCTCGCAGAGCAAAGTGTGCGTCTCCACCAGCGCAAGAGCGATAGTGGCTCGAATGGCAGCTACGCCCGTCCACTCAAGATCACACGCACGATCATGAAGAACTCCACCAAGGGGAACTCGATCGACGCGACGTCCAATGTGAACGTGCTCGTGGACTTCACGCTCAACGCTGGCGAGCAGTTCATCGCGCACAGCGTGACGTTCCACTACTACGTGGAGGCCGATCCGAACGAGATCGTGTGGTTCCCAAAGCACCTGCCGACTCGCACGCTCGACCGCTCGCCGCTCGAGACGCGCATCATCACCGTGCAGCTGCCCAAGACTTTCCGCCTGAGCGACGCGCCCGAGCGCATTTGTTTCCGCTTTGAAGGCCAGCCGCAGCCGATTTTCTGGAAACGACGCGGCTCGAGCGCGGTTTTGCATGAGACGGGCGTAGCACGCGAGCTGCTCATGCTGGACCTGCCAAAGTTCAAGACGCAGTCGACGATGCGCAGACGGAGCACGTACTTCCGCAACAGCAGCATCTCGGCGAGCTCCAACAACTTGTTGTCGGGCTCAGGCGCGGGCAACGTGCTGCCAACGAACGTGCGCGCGCGTCCGACTCCACCACGACCATCAATAGACGAGACGAGCGGCAGGACACCCAACAGGCCTGTGAGCAGCGTAACGCCGACAGCACCAGTACCCTCCTCCTCGAGCCAGGCGTCGACTCCCTTCGTCGCTGGGAAAGTTGTTCGTCTGAGCGAAGTTACGTGCCCGATCCCGGACTTCTCGTGCCCTGGCACTGTGCGTGTGTTCCTGTCGCTGAATGCCCAGCAGTTCATCTGCCTGGGCGAGATCCACATCCACAACCCAGTGTCAATCAAGGAGGACGACAAGTACCGCTTTTGCTCCAACATCGGTGGGGACCCGTTCATGCTCAACTGCTCACCCTCGACGGTCTTCAGCTACCTCCTCGCGCAGTGCGTGACCAATGAAGAGCGCTACAACGAACGCATGTTCAACCTGGCGACCGTGAAAGCCAGCAAGGCGCTCGTGTGGGAGGAGCCAGAGGGTGACGAAGTGAGTGACAGTCTCGACAGCAGTCCAGGCGCCATTACCACCGCAGGAGACAGCGAAGAACGGAGCCTGAGCACTCGAAAGCCGACTCATCCGCTGCTTGCAGAGATGAGTCATCGTGGCTCGCTTCTCAAGTCGCTCGCCGTGTCAACTGCCTGGCGAGAGCGCGAGTTCCACGTAGTGCAAGTGCACATGGTTCCATCTCAGCCGCGCTTGATGAAGAAAGTGATCGTGTCAGTATCCCGTGTGGACAGCCAGATCGAGATCGGCACGAGCGTCCCAGACGACAACGGCTCCTGCGTGTTTGAGATGACAGACTGGGGGTCCGAAATGCTGCTCAAGGCGACTCCGCCGTTGAACTGTGGGTACGCATCGTACTCTGCGATTCTCTGTGAAGGGATCGCGTATCGTCAGAAGAAAAGAAATTCGGGGTTGGCAGGAGCAGTAGACGATCGAAACGAAGTCCACAACTCAAGCTGTAGTGTCAGCGAACTGGGAACTGGAGTGCCCAGCAACTCGCACGTCCTGATGATCCAGCACGCGCCGAGGCTAGCACTGCGAGTCGTGGTCTTCTGCACTTCTATCGAGCGTATTAGCGTGACGATGGTGGTTTCGGAAGATGACTCTGTGCAAGAAGCACAGCTACAAGCGGAAGAGGGCGATGACATTTCACTGGAAAGTCTGAGGATGCGCTCTTTTCTTGTCCACTCCGAACAGCTCAACCCCAGTTTCAAGACGTTCAACCTCTGTGTCGAGATGCAGGATGTCGAGTCCAGTGATAGCAGTTCGCACTGCAGCGATATCCAAGTTGCAGTGTGCGATCACATTGGGGTGAAGCTTTTCTTGAGTGGAGTCGTGACTGGCTGGTCAGGGGTGTGGGCTGTTGCGAGCGTGCTGTTCGGGCCCGATGCAGTGCAAATCACGATCATTGATCGTCTCATGACCTCGTTCAAAGAACTCACGACGCCAGGCGCTCCGACACAAGATAAAGCAGCGACGAACACGGCCCACGACCTAGAGCCAACTCCCACACTTGAGGTCCAGGCAAAGAGCCGAACCGTCAGCGCTTCCATCTGGTTCGCGTGTGCCGACTCGAGTCGCAACCTCTCGTGCTCGTCGGAGGCGCGGCTGATTCTCCCGGGCTCGGTGGACCTCGCAACGTTCATGGGAGCACCACTGCTCATGCGCGAAGTCAAGCTGGAGTGCGCGATGCCCGAGCTCTCGTTCAGCGGCCCAGCAGTGCTCATGGTCACTTTTGCAGGCGTCACGTTCTCCAACTCGATCTGCATCCAATGCTACGACCCGCGCACGTGGCGCATCACTTCGTTGGACCCACCGTGCGGACTTGCTAACAAAGATATGGTGCTCCGCGTTGAGGGCGAGAATTTTGTCGAGAACCGCAAGATCCTCGTCCGTCTCTCCGATGCAGCGCGGTACTTCAACGTGAGCGCGAGTGTCGAGAAGATTCATTTGCTGATCCTGCGCGTCGCCGCGATCAAGAACCTGAAATCGCTGTTGCAGTCGCTTGGGATTCCGAGCTTCATGCCTGGAGTTGGGCCGTCGGCGTCGTCCTCATCAGCAGCAGTGACCGCAGCTCAGAAACGAGAAGAAGAAGCTACGCTGCCGCTCGCGTCCGTCTCCAACTTCACGCTTACGCTGCGGATCGAGTGCGGCAAACAGACGGAGTTCGCAACGTGTCGAGAGACGAGTCTGCTCGCTCTACTGTCAAGTATGTCGGCGCTCAGTTGGGAAGAACAGTACGAGATCCAAGTCTTCTCGAAGCAAAACCGGATCTTGCTGACGCTGGAGATCAGCGACACATCGCTACCCAAGCCGATCGAAATCGCGCGAGCGGTGGCTTCGCTCGACACACTTCAAGACAGCGTCATGGGGCGCAAAACGTTTGTGTTTGAAGAGCATTTCCGGAAAGGACGGAGCTTTGGTGGTAATGCGTCCACACTTTCGTCCATCAACTGTGAGATCGATCTCTTGTTACACCTGTCACCGCCGATGCTCAACGCCAGCGCTGTGATGTGCAAACTCCAGCCGCTGGAGACCCCGCAAAAGCTGCGCGTGCAGATCTCATCGGGCGACTCGTTCTATTCGTCCTGCGAAGAGATCCGCAACACGTCGACTGCGCTACGAGGCTTCTCATCCTGGTACCAGGTCTACGATTTACCGAAAGTGGTCGAGACGACACCAAAAGTGCTCCCGCGCTCAGCTGGAGGCGAGATCCTGATCCACGGCAGCGGTTTTATCGAGTGCGAGGGCGGGAAGATCATCGCTCGCGTGTTCGCGTGCACGAAACAAGTGCTCACTGGTGCTGAAGAGCACCAGGTGCTGAGCGAAATCAACAGGATCACACGGCTCGAGAAGCGCACGAGCGAGTTCTTCATGCGCGACCTCGTGGGCCGTTTCGTGTCGCCGACTCAGATCGCGTGCGTGATTCCGCCCAACCTCGCAACCTACAACCTCTTCTACCGCCTGTCGTTCGATGGCCGCGAGTTCACGGAGGCGACGTCGAATTCCCACCTTCTGCTCTTCAGCGTCGACTCGATCGCGCCCAGGGGAGGACCCGTGAGCGGCAACACGTACACTGCCCTCCACGGCACGAACATCAACGCGTGCATGTCCTGCTGGGAGCTGGTGCCAACTGTGCGGCTCAAGTGGATCCGCGGCGCGCGCGAGCTCGAGAGCGTGACGGTGCCCGGGGAGTTCTATCACTCGGAGGACACAATCTACTTTTACACGCCGCAGAGCAAGTTCGGCCTGCAGAACATCACGGTGAACGTCGAGCTGTGCTTGTGTACCAAGCGAGAGCTTGAGAGTGCGTCTGCCATTACCAGTGGAAGTGCGCTTGCGACTGGTTCAAGCTCTCTATCACCACTACAACCCGTGCAGGTACGCTTTGGACAGGACGAGATCCCGTTTGTCATGTACAAGGCGCCGACGATCAAGTTCATCGCGTCGACACTGGGGCTCGTGTGCGGACTGTCGTCGCTCGAGCTGATCGTCCAGGGCCTCGATGAAAAAGCCGCGATGAGTCTCAGACACGTGCACAAGACGCGCTTCAAGCGACGGGGGCAAATGCAGGTCTCGGATGCCCACCTCACGGGTGAAGGCAAGTTCGTCTCGCTCGTGCCACGGTTCAACGTGAGCAGTGCAGTGGCAACGCCACTCCCAGATGGAGTCGTGATCCATTGTTCTGCACTGCAGGCAGCGCCATCGCCATCTTCACCACAGAGACATGGAGTCGGTGGGGCGAAGACTGCTAACACCAGCAGCAGTGGCCCTCTGAAGATCTGGAACAGAGGCAGCGGCATCTACGTCTCCCTACTACGCGGTCGCAACCTGCACGTGTCGAAGAAGCATACGTGTAACCCGTTCGCGGTGCTTAGCTGCAACAAAGTGCGGCTCAAGAGCACGCGGAAGGAGGGAACGTTTGCGCCAGTGTGGAACGAGTTCTTCGACTTTGAGTGGAAGGAAACGGCTGGCGCACCCCCGGTAATTCGTGTGGTGATCGAGAACCAGCTCACGATGGACCAGAGCGAGATCGTCGGCAACGTGGAGATCAACTTTGCGTCCACAGGACCGAGCGACTTTAACCGTGCGTTCTCCTTCCGCGCGTGGTTTCCGCTTCGCAAGACAGGTGGCAGGAGCACTTCAGACACTGGTGGAAATGATTATCACCAACAGCAACAGCAGCACAAGGGACAGCAGCAGCACAACCAGCCAGTGAACACAGTTGCCTTGGGCGAGGTTGAGCTCGCGATCAGCTACATCCCAAGGCTCAATCTACCAAAAAAGACCACGGTGAGCAAGCTCTCGACTTCGAATGCGCTCAAATCCTCCATCCTGTCTGTGATCACGAGCAAGAAGCTTCAGCAACAGCAGCCGCATATTGAAGAAGCGCTGCACAAGAAGAAGGAGAAGATCCTCTCGCGCCTGTTCCGCCATCACCACGGCGCGCAGACGTCGATGGTGCCGAATGAACTCCTGGTCGAGCTCGCACTGAATGGACAGGACTTCTGGTCTGTGGCGCCTCACCGATGCTACCTGATGCCCACGTCCATCTTGGTGAACGTCGAGCCCTCGTTCATCTCTATCATCGGCGGGACGCAGATGCACGTCTTTGGCATGAACTTTACGAACTCGGGCACTCTTCGTGTCGCGTTTGCGTTCCCAAGAGCGTCGTTGGCGGCGGGGAAGGCGGTTCCCAGTAGTGTATCACATGTGCTGCTGCCGATTGACGCTGATCGAGTGGTCGTGGTGGATGCAAAGTACCGCTCGAGCACGTGCATCACCTGCGTCACGCCTTCGCTGCAAGCCATTGCGCCGCCTGGGAGTGGTGATGTGATCATTTATGTATCTACAAACGGTGTGGACTTTGAGAGCGTCAGTCTTCCTCACCAGCACATGAGCATTCAAGTTTCTTCTTCGGCTGCTGCTGAGAGCGACAGTCGCGTTGAAGAGGACACCAGCATCGGCGGAGCGACTAGTCCTAGGCGACGAAGTGAAGAGAGCGCTATCGTGCAGGACAAGGACCGCTACATCGTGCATCAGGACAGACTAGTAGCGCCAAGACCAGGATCAGGCTCTCGAAGGGTGAAGATAAGAGCTGCATCTGTTGTTCAGCCCAGGGAGGAGTCGCTCGTGCTCACGCGACAGGTGCATCTCTACCTCATTCCGACGATCTTTGGTGTGAAACCCAGCGACGGCATCTACACGTCGTGGCTGACGATCGAAGGCAAGGATTTCACACCCACAAACGTCGCAGTCAGTAAGTCTCTGTGGGTACTATTAGCTGCCTGTCTCTGATTGCCGGTAGTCTAACGAGACATCTCTTGTTGCCTGTGTCTCGTGACTCGTACAGCTCGCTTCTGCTCCAAGTTGGACGAGAGCGACGTCCGCACGAGTCGCTTGAACGTTCTCTCCAGCGAGCGCATGGAGTGCGAGCTTCCCGACTTCCCACGGGGCACGATCGTCAAGATGTTCGTCGCGATCAACGGCATCGAGTTCTTCGCGTGTCCGGGGGAGCTCGTGGTCTTCCAGTCGCCTCGCATCACGGAGCTCGTGCCCGCCTGGATCTCCGCGAACACGAAGATTGGGCTCAAGCTGCGCGGGATCAACTTCACGACGCAGAACCCGCTGTACACGGCCGTGCAGGTCTCTTTTGTGCGAGGCTCGACGAAGACAGTGGTGCAGGGCAGCTGCGTCGACGGCGAAGTGCTCTGTGCGATCCCGAAGGAGCTGCTGCTTCTGCAATCTTCAAGTGCTCCTGGTCAACAGAACGCTTCGCCTGAGCGGAAGCCGCAGTCTCAGTCGAAGAACGAATATTATGCGGACCCACTGATCCTGACGCCGCCTATCCTCGTGGACGTCTGGCTCGGAGGGGTCCACAAAACGGTACAAACTTGTCTCTCTCGTTGCAGTACGTCGTTGCTATGGGATGTGCATACTCACCCGTTGTCTTTGCAGTTTACAGGCATGCCGATGACGCTCCACGTCTATGGCGAGATCCCGGTGATGCACTCTGTCACCCCCATGAACGGTCCCATCTACGGCGGCTTCACGATCGACATTGACGGCAAGGGCTTTATCAACACAGGCACGATCACAGTGCGCTTCGAGCTGCTTCAGGAGCAAATCAGCACGGAGATTAACAACAGCAACGAGCAGCAAACCACAATCACGAGTACCGGTGGCTCTCAGACTCGCACCCAAGACTTGAAGCAGACTCCCATCGTCAGTCTACCGACTCCAGTTTTGCCAGTGTTCGTGAATACAAAGGCCGACTTTGTCTCGTCCGAGAGGCTTCTGTGCGCTCCACCGGCGTTCCCACAGGAAGGCGTGTACATGGTCTCCGTCTCGCTCAACGGCCTCGAGTTCAGCAAAATCAACGCGACGACGTGGTTCCTCGTGTGGCAGAACTGGCAGCGGCGCAAGCTGCTTCTCTCATCTCACGGGCTCTTCTCGCATCCCATGGGTGGTGGTAGGGAGGGCGCCATGAGAGCCCTGCAGGGAGCAAACGCCGCGTCGCCTCTCCTCGTTGAGGATGAGATCCACATCCTGCGGCGCAAGGGCAGCTTCATGCTTTCGCATCAGTCTGATGCCGAGGGCGAGGGTGGCGACAGTCGAGCGTTTGGTGGGATTCGACTCCCGCTGATCCACAAACAACCCGAGAGCTCCTCCGTGATGCGCACAGTGATGGAGTATTACCGCGAGCTGCTGGACGATGAGGCGGGAGAACTCGTCGACCCGAAGCTGCTTCACTGGCACCCAGCATCAGCAGCAGACGAGAAGTACGGTGACGTTGCTGACATGCAATCTTGATAGCTCATTTGTTAACTGACTGTCCACTTGTGGTTGTGTTGTAGGGGCCGCTCGCTGATCTCGTTGCTCGACAGTCTGTGCAACGTGCCGGAGACGCAGCCGATCATGTGTCGCCGCATCGGGATCGTGTTTCGATGGAAAGGCAAACAGCTCAAGGAGCGAGAGCTGAGTCAAGACGACAGCGACGGTGGCAGCTCCAAGGCACTCGTGCTCCGCTTCTACGGCTTCTCCGAGGGAATGAAATGGATCTTCCCACATGCGCTCGAGCGTGAAGTGGAGGATCTGTGGAACCACATCGACCACAAGCAGAGAGGGTACGTGACTTTCGAGAGCATGATGAAGCGCATCATCCGCGAAGAGCGAAGCCGCAGTCCTCAGCCAGGGCCGACGCATTACAATCCGCAGTTCTCGATCGTCGAACCAAAACCCATCGCAGCAGTGATCCTGCCCGAGACAGTGGAAGCCGAGCAGATAGCGGGGCTCCCATCGGAGCTCTTCATGGACTACGACACTTTCAAAGCCGTCAAGCCACGCACTACTGCCGCGATCTTTCCCAAGCGCAAGTTCGATGCCTCGTGGTGCAATCCTGTCGTGCGAGAGCCTTTAGATGGAGATCCGGGCGAGCACGCTGATGGAACAGAGGGAAACAGCTTCCAGAGTCCAAGAGGGACCAGCAAACCAAAGCCAAAACCACCGTCGTCGTCGCAGCAGCAGTCAACAGGGAAGCCAATTACACCGAGACAACGGCAGTCGTCCCAAGATGGCTTAGTACCAGGACGAGGACGCCCCAAAGGCTCCGTCACTTTCTCCAGACTGCAGGAGAAGCGCTCGTCCAAGAGCAGTCTAGAGGGCGGCGTGTTGGAAGACGGAGCGCCTGCAACGAACAGCAGCAAAGAATCACTCAATCGGTCACCTCGTGGCACCGGCAGAGCTCAGCCGCGACACTCAGACGCTGCTGTTATTGCAACACCTGAAGCGTCTCGGGCGACGAACTTTGGCGCGATGAACCCGTCGAGCGGGCAGAACCTCTTCTACAATGACATCGCGCCGCTCTACCTCAAGTTCCTCAACTCCAAGGAGGTGCAGAAGTTCATGAAGCAGTGAGCGAAGGGTGGTGAACTATCTATTAAAACCGACCGTCTGGAGGCTGCAATGGTGACGCTCGTGGTTCCTGATGACGAAGCCGTGAGTCGCATTCGATCGTGGCCAGTCCGTCCACCGCAAAGCTCCTTTATTGGGCAGCTCCTCGCAACCTCCAGATGGCCAAGTCAAGGTCGTCGTCAGCCCAGGAATCAGGAACCAGAGCCATGTCGACGATCATCGGTCCGCATTTTTGAGCTACCGGACGTCCGGAATGCCGTCCGCGAAGGGCATTCCGGTCTAGTGGACGCGCATTGCTGAAGAATGTGCTCGTACGCTTGTTGAAGTTGGGCGTGGCGAGCATGCTGTCGGTCATCAGGCTCACTTGGCAGGAACGCTTCGAGAAGTAGTGTGAGCAGTCGAATAGAAGCTCTCCATTTTCTGGACCACCGCAACGAGCAAACAAAATGGAGTGGGCCACGCCAGCAAATTGTACCGGATAGCGTACTATTTATCAAAGACTATTAGAATAAGCAGGCTACATTGGTTTTCAGATCCGTACAGAAGGGTTTTGTCAAACGTTATCTTTCAAAGGATACTCAGTTTCACAACCCCGCTCTTGAACTTCCCTGTCCTTCCGGACGGAATAACCACCGGAGAGCTCCTCAGACCAGAACAGAACAGCCCCTCATCTTCCCAGCACTTCCGCAGCGAGCAAGCATGAGCCTGAGCATCGTGAGCAAGAAGACCGCCGTCGTGTCGCGCGTGGCCGGACGCGCCATGGCCACGTCCTCGTCGGCGTCCTACACGGAGCGCCAGGCCGCACTCGGCCGCCCGGTGTCCCCGAGCGTGACCATCTACGCGTTCCCGATCACGGCCATCTCGTCGATCGCGAACCGCGCCACGGGCGTGGGCCTCTCGCTGGGCTTCGCCGGCGGCGCCGCCTTCGCTGCCATCGGTGGGGAC
>JAASFQ010000573.1:0-18906 GCA_023333845.1 Globisporangium polare | reverse complement strand
CTGCAGCGTCAACTTTGAGCCGCTCCACGTCGCTTACAACACCTTGTCAAGAATTGGCGCACCTTGTTGAGCCAGCTCTTCAGCTCGCGTTCACTGGGATTAGCAGGTGCCTCCGGTACAACTGGCGGTTGCCTTCGCGCACCTTGTTTCCTTGCCCCCGCGCTTCTTCGACATCGGAGCAGGCTGTGGTGGGTCCGTAGAAGCCTGCGATCCGTCGTGGTCTGGGAAGCTGCTCATGGAGGACTTGAGACTCTTCGAATTTGCGAATGGTACGAGAGACAGTTGCCCACGCACGGTTGCAGAGCTTGAACGGAAGCCAAGAGCCATCAGAGAAACCCCAAAGAGCGGCACGACATGAACGTGGTCATGAGGCACTTTCACTATTTGTCACGTAGCATGCAAAAAGACAAGAGTCCAGCCAGCCAGTCGGCTCGTTCTTGCAGCGCCTGTGGAAACGTTGTCCGTCAGTCTGGAGACCGTTGCTGATGTTGATGGCACTGGATCCCGACAGCGCCATCGCTCTGTTCTCCTACGTCACGTCGGTCTCCACTTCGTGCTGTCGTGTCGTTGCATCCGAGTCTGCATGTGCTTGACACCGATTGAACTCAATCGTCAATGGCCATTTTGACAGGCATCATCACCAAGCGATGAAGAGTTCAGAAGGCGCTTTTTTCGTGTTGTGCTAGTACCAGTCTTGATACGGATCGCCTGATAACCAAGTAGCCTTCCACACATTGTTCTCATGCGTTGAGCTACCACGTGTGGGTCGCACTTGTATGCTGATTAGAACTATATATCCTGTATGTGTTTATAAACGCAGGCGTTTGTAAGGTGTGCGTGACTATGTCAAGCGTGTCAACGTGCGCGTCGTTGAAGAGTTCAGAAGTCGCTCTTTCGTGTGTCCGTCCGTCCGTATCACAGCCACACGATCCCACGACACGTCCCAAAAGCCTTTTGAACCAAGAGCTCCGCTTTTGAACCAGCGAATCAGTTGGAAACTCGGTCTCGACGACGCGAATGCACGAGCAGCAGCAACGCAACGACGCGACGACGACTGGCTGTTGGGCAGTAACGCTCGACATCAGACTGCCTAGCTGCAGCAGCACAGGTCCGCCCCCACAGGCTGGCCCATCAAGCTACAGCACCTGTTGCATTTCCTAATCTCAGCTCGCTGGGTGATCCGATCCTCACTCTCAAAGATGCACGCTTCTTCATCATCAACATCGGCAGCTTCACGTCCACAGCAGTACCAGCAGCAGCATGGCGTCAGGCTCTACGACGCGCCACCGTCGCGCCGACCGTCAACGCACGCGACACCGGAGACGTTCGTGATGCTGCCAGCTGTGCACGCCGAGCAGCCGCGCGACGACGGCGAGGTGTACTTCTCGAGCGCGCAGGTGGTCGACAGCCGCATCAACTACTCGGACGACGGCAGCAAGCGCTTCGTCGAGTACAAGCTCGAGATCGAGACGCACTCGCGCGGCGTGCTCTACGCGTGGCACCGCTACAGCGTCTTTTTGCACCTGGCGTCCACGCTGCAGCTGCGCGACGGGTACCGACGTGGGAGCACGAGCGTCCCGAGGCTGCCCAGCAAGAAGCTCTTTGGCAACTTTACGGAGACGACCATCAGCGCGCGCTTCGAGAAGCTCAACGAGTTCCTCGCGGCCGCCACGGGCGCCGAGTTCTGCGAGTGGGGCATCCGCGTGGACGACGGCACGTGCGTCTACAAGCGCAGCGCCAAGGCAGCGACGACGGGCGGCGCGCGCGACAGCATGACGTCCAACGCGTCGACCGCGACCACGGACTCGACGCCGCGGCGGCGGTTCTCGCTCAAGTCCTTCAGCTTCCGCCGCGCCAGCACGGCCGGTGAATGAGTGGATGTTGGGTAAAGCGCGAATGAGCGAGTATTAATGATATGAACAACACACACACGAGAGAGAAAGAGAGAGAGAGGCTGTGAAAGTGGACAGCAGCCACTGTTAATAACGACACGATCGAATAGACGAACCGATTGGCGAACATGATGACGACACATTGCAAGCGAATTGGTTACCACGTGAGGTTTAGCGCGTCGCCTGCTGGTTTGTTTGCTTTGTGTGCTGCGCGCTAGAGGCGCTCGAGCACCGACTGATCCTAGACGTTGATGCGTCCATGCGCTTGTTTGTTTGGCTTGTTGGTTTTCTTGCAAAAGAAGTGGATTCACACAGGATGGCGCGAGCACTGTGCAGGACTTGTTGGTGAATGAGACGCTTAGGCGGTGCGCAGGATGATGTGCACGCCGCTGTCCGTGTCGACCACGCCGCTCAATTCGTCGACGCGCAGACCAAAGCTGTTGTATTGGAACAAGACACATGCGTGAGTGATGAGCAGGGAGCCAGCTGCTCAGCTGATAGATTAGCGTACGCGGCGTCCTCGAATGGCTTCTGCATCATGCCGCGGCTGAACGGACCCAGGTCTCCACCGCGCGTGCCACTACGCAGCATAATAACATGGGGTCAGTACGATGCTCTGTGCACAAGCCCAGACACCAAACGAAGAGCGCACCTGCTGCAGTCGCTGTTCTGGATGGCCAGCTCCTGGAACGTGGCCGTGCCCGAGACGATCTGGCTACGGAGCTCTTCACAAAGCAGCGATACAGCAACCCGACACAAAAGATACCGCTAGTGTTAGACATCGGAGCCGCCGCGGGGGACAAGAGCGGGATCGTACCGAGCAGCTCGTCGATGGCCTCCTGCTTGGAGCGCGTGATGTTGTCCGACAGGCGCGAGGCTATGGAGTAGACCACGCACATAGATAAAGTGAGTCCCCATCCAAGCAAAGTGATGGAAAGAAGAGGGGGGAGAGGTTCGCGTACCGGGGCGGCGCGATCCGCTGTGCTTGATGAGCAGGTGCGAGGCTCTCACTTGGTCTGTGTGCAACGCGCAGGACATACATTAGCACACGTGGGGGGGATTCACTTGCCGCAACTGAGAGGCGACGCGTCCTCGGAGTGTCATGTCCTCACCGGACATCGTGGCTTTCTTCTCGGTGTCGTGGCGTTCAAAAAAGGGAAATGAGGATTCACAAAGGGGCCATTCCGTTTGGAATGTTCGCGGGCCAAAGATGTGGGCAAAATTGGGTTCTGCCCAATTTCGTTGCTTGGCCACTTGCCCACCGATTGCCGTCCGAACAACATTCGCGCGACATCTACAGCTTGCAATAGAGCGCCGTGGTGAACACCAAAGACGACTCTCGTCGCGATCATCCATCATTCCCGACTGAAGCAAGCACCAGAGAAGCAGCCCGGAAGATGTGGTCGCGCGACTTCCTGCGCGTGCTGCAGGGCGCCGGCAAGGTCGCAGAGCAGATCTCCCGCACGCAGGGACCCGACGTCACCGCCGCCACCAACCGCCTGGCGAAGCACGCCGCCGAGCTCGCGCGTCTCGGTCCGTACCTCTTCGAGTCGACGAGCAACGCGCAGCAGCACGCCCACGGCGCGGATGTCGCGAGTGAGCAGGAGTTGTATGAAGCGCCTCCTGCCGCATATACGCCACCAGTAGCAGCTCCAGCGTCCACGCCAGCGTTTACGCAGGAGACGGTGGTGCAGCGCGAGGCGCGAGCAACTGCGCGCTTCGAGAAGGATCTGAAGGCCAAGTTGTCCTCAGGAGTGGCGCTTGAAGAAGTGATTGAGCACAGGCAGCCAGCTGAGCCACATATTGCGTTCCAGACTGTGCAGGACGTGCTCAAGCACGAGCACCCTCCCAAGCACCTGCCTCAGCAGCCGAAGCAGGCAATGTCGCCGCCACCTCCTCCTCCCGTGATGCCCGCGCCATTCACGCAGGACGATCAGCCGAACCGCGCGTGGAAGGAGAAGCACGTTCCTTCGTCCCCGCTTTCGCGCATCCTCGGGTTCGGAGGGCTCGCGGCGAAGCTCGCAGTCGGCACGGCGGCGGAGATCGTGCGCAGCGGCGGCAAGGGCGGCACGTACAACGCGCTCATCTCGGACTCGAACGTCGAGAAGCTCGCCGAGACGCTCTGCACGATGCGCGGCGCCGCTCTGAAGCTCGGTCAGATGCTCAGCATCCAGGACGAGAACATGATCCCGTCCAAGCTCGCGGACGCGCTCGACCGCGTGCGTCAAAAGTAAATCTTCATGCCGTTGCATTATGAGTTTGTATGGGGAGCATGGTAGCTAACTGGCCAACAATGTTGTATTGATGAAACCTGCACAGCGCCCACGTGATGCCCAAGGCGCAGCTCCACGAGCAGCTCTCGAAGGAGCTGGGCGACAACTGGCGCGAGCACTTTCGGGAGTTCGACGACGTGCCGATCGCCGCGGCGTCCATCGGCCAGGTGCACCGCGCGACGCTGCTCAGTGGCGAGCGCGTGGCGATCAAGATCCAGTACCCAGGTGTAGCCGACAGCATCGAGAGCGATTTACTGAACCTCAAGCGCCTCGTGACGTACACGAACATCCTGCCGCGCGGTTTGTACATTGACGAGATCATCCGCGTGGGCCAAGAGGAGCTCACAGCCGAGTGCAACTACGAGGCCGAGGCCGAGAACCAGGAGCGCTTCAGGCATCTCATCCACGAGAGCGGCATGGGCGACGCATACATCGTGCCGCGCGTGCACCGGGAGTTCAGCACGGCGCGCGTGCTCACGACGGAGCTCATCTCGGGCGTGGCGGTCGACAAGGTCGTGAACCTGTCGCAGGACGTGCGCAACAGCATCTCGCGCCGCATCCTCGAGCTCACGATCCGCGAGCTCTTTGACTGGCGCTTCATGCAGACGGACCCGAACTGGAGCAACTTTATGTACAACTCGGCGACCGACAAGATCGGGCTCATCGACTTTGGCGCGGCGCGCGAGTTCGACAAGAGCTTCGTGGACCAGTACTTCAACATCGTGTGGGCCGCGGCCAACGAAGACGAGGCCACGATGAAGGAGTACTCGATCAAGATGCACTTCCTCACGGGCGACGAGTCCCCCGCGATGATGCGCGCGCACATGGCCGCGGGCAATGTGGTCGGCGAGCCCTTCCGGTCGCACGAGCCTTTTGACTTCCACAAGAGCGAGCTCACGAAGCGCCTGGCGCAGCACACGGAGACGTTCATGCAGGGCCGCCTGACGCCACCGCCGCAAGAGGCCTACTCGCTGCACCGCAAGCTCGCGGGCGCGTTCCTCATGTGCATCAAGCTGCGCGCCGTCGTGCCGTGCCGCGCCGTCTTGGAGGAGGTCCACGCCAAGTACGTGCTCGAGAACCAGCAGGAGAGCAACACCAACAAGTAAGCGAGCAAAAGTTGTGGTTGTTGTTGTTGTTGCGCATTTGATAGAAGACACATCAATTGAACAAGCAAGGTATAAGCAAGCAAGCAAGATAAAAGCAAGCAAACACGCGTGATGGTATGATACAATGTGGGCGCGCAATGGCGGATCGCGTGCGTTGTTTTATTGTGGTGGGTGTGTACGTCTACATGGAGGGGGTTGGCTGGCTTGACCATAAAATAGTGGGTTGGTGGTGGGGTTGGCTATCTATCTATTGCATTGCTTGTTGGGCTTGCTTGCGTCTTCGTGTGCTTGCTTGTTTCACTTGTGCAGGCCGATCATGACGGCGTACTGGCAGATGAAGCGCATGAAGCGGTTGCGGCACTCGCGCAGCTGGTCCTGCATGTCCACGAGCGCAAAGTGCGCGTAGTGTGCGCGACAGAGGTACTGCATCATGGCGGCCATCTGCTGCACCATCTCGCGGATCTGGCCCACCGTCACGTCCTGCGCGGCCGCGAGGAGCTGCTCGTGGCGCGCCAGCATGCCGGCAAAGCCGCGCGCCGTGGCCGCGTCGCACGCCAGGTCCGCGCAGAGGTCGGCGGCGACCATGACCATGAGCTCGAGCTCCTCGCGCAGCAGCGTGGCTTCCTCGAGCATCTCCTCGTACTCGAGCTCCGACCACGTGCGGCGCGCGCGCTTCTCGACCACGTCGTCCGCGATCACCTTGCGCTTGCGCGTTGTCGTTGTTGTTGCTGTTGCTGTTGCTGCTGCTGCTGTTGCTGCTGCTGCTGCTGCTGCGCTTGCTGGCGCCGTGTAGAACGCGGCGGGCGTGAGCATGTGCATCTTGGGCAGGCTGCGCTTCTCGATCATCAGCATGTTGACTTGTGTGCTGGAGGGGCTGTTGGATTATAAATAGCAAGGAGGCTTGCTTGGGTGCGCAAACTTGCCTTGCGTTGCTCTGCGAGAATTCGATACTGACACATGAGCTAACGCGCCGCGAGAAGAGCCGTGCGGCCCAAGCGCCAAAAATTGCGCTTTGCTTCTTCTGCGCTTTCTGACTTGTCAGCCCCGAGCCCCAGCAGCGCGACACACACAGACTCAAAATTTGCTTGGACTTGGACTTTGTATGGCGCTGCTTGTGTGAGCCAAGAAAACGAACGAGCCGCACAAGACCACAACACGGCTCTTTGCGCCGCCGAAAATTTTGGGCTTGAGGATGTTCCTCCTCCTCTCCCGACCATCTGGCTCGGCAGCTTTTTATATGGACGTTTGTATGGGTCCGCTTTTTTGGTGTGTGACGAAATTCATTTGTTGATTCCAACCGGCTCGACGACCAAAAGCATCTGTGGGTTCGGCCACAAGTTTTCTTGGCTCGATTAGAATCACACAAATTGTGATTTTGATTCTGGTTTCGGGCGGGAGAACAAATCCCAGCAAGCGCACCTTGTTCTTGTTCTTGTTGTGGACGGTCTTTCTTCCTCACTCATGGAAGCAGCACGCGCACACGTTTATCTCCGCGAGGAGGGTGGATTGGGTTTGCACGAACTCCCTGGCGCTGCTCCACGACCTTGTTGAGCAAATAATGCGGTGGGAGGGGTAATTTGCTCATCTAGATGTCTTTGCACAGCTTCGAATCGGTGCGACTCGGCCCGTGGTGCTCGCGAGGGATCTGCGGCAGATACTGCTTGCCAAATAGTGGCGGGGACTTTGCATTTGCATGTGCGTGCGCCGTTTCCCAGACTGCTTGTAAAATGCCTGCGAAAAACGACACTTGCACTCGCGCAAAACAGACAACAGATCCGAGGCAAACCTGATGACAGCTTGTATATTTGGAGAGAAATGCACTTGGGGAGCATTTGATCGCAATCAGTATCGCTTTTTCGAACCCTGCCAGCTCGGAATTTTGTGCTGCTGATTGGTGCAGCAGCAGTCTCTCAGCGACAGCCGGCAACCCTTCCTGGAGCACGCTCGCATTTACGCCACACTCGCATCTTTGATTCCCACCCGCGACGCACGCCAATTTAGCGTTCTCGTATGCTCATGCTTTTAGCCCGACACGGAAGTCACTCAAGTCTGTGAAACGACGAAAATGGTGGACTGGATTGGCGCACAAATGGTGGCTATAACAAATGGGGCTCAACCACCGCCTTCGCCTTGAATGACCAGATTTGTAGCAATTCTGCTCCGTGACCCAGCTGGCGATGCGGTGCAGGCAGGCGATCTGCTCGTCGAGATGAAAATGCACGGCGAGAATCGGTGCCTGAAAATCGCCTGCGAAAATAACCCCCTGCACTTGAGCAACGCTGATCCGGCATCAAAGACAAGTTGCGCCAAAATAGTGGTTAAACATTTTTTGAGCCATGTCTTGAGGTCTGGCTGCTCAGAAATTTCAATGGCGACTGATGCGCATTACCAGCTTGCTCCTGCCGCCGCCCAGTGCAGTCTCCATTGGTTTTCTCGTCCTCTCCTCTCGCGAATTCACAAATGAAAACTCTGCATATGGTGAAATCGGTCACCAACAAATTGGAGTGGGAGGGAAAAGGGAATTGAGATTATTGGTGGGATCGCAACGGAGGGTTTTTGCTCAGCTGACTCGTCCAAAAATAGTGAAGCCATCGAAGTCATCCCTTCATCACTGCACTGCACGTCGACAAACCAACCATCTCCGGTCAATGTCCTACCCTTATAGCGAAATGCTTGCTAGCAAATACTGCACCATCGCCGCCGTGATCTGCTGTTTGCTGCTCTCACGAGCTGTTTCCGCAACGAGCGCACGTTTACCGCGCAGTTTTAGGCGATCTGTGTCCTTCACAAGTGAAGGCAAGATCGACGATAATGAGCATCGGTGCTGTTCATGGGGATCGTGCAGATGTTTTTTTGCGCATCCAGATGAAGGTTTCGATGAAGGAAGGAACAAGGAAATTGTGCTTTTGGTGTGCGCGCTTGCTCAGTGCGTTAGTTTTTGCGCAATTCACAGACTGGCACCATCCAAAGCTGACTTGTTATTTGGAGAGAGAAAATTGACAGCGCAAGCATTTTTGAAGGCTGAGTGCTGGAAAACTACAGCCAGACTGCCTGATGGCTTATAGCCTTGCGCCGCTTCAGCCAGCCTGCACAGCAGTCGCGACCATGTTCTGAGCCGAGCTGTCTCTCGCATTTGCGCCTTATTTCGATAGCATTCCCACAAAAAGACTGTTAAAACACACACACGCAACATTGATCCAAAGAAGGGGAGAGATTTGAGAGATGGCATCGCAACTGACTTTTTGCGAAGCCATCCTGTCGTCGACTTGATTGCGGCGGCGCCTTGATTCAAAAGTACGGTACGTAAACAAACAAGCACCTCCAGCCATTTTCGGTATCTCAGATGAAGACAACTCGATTTGCAGGTTTGCTTTTTGTGGAGGTTCCGGTGGCTGCACAGCTTGTTTCAACAGCAGTCAGTTTGTTGCGCAAGCTGATGGCTGGCTGGCTTGCTGCCTTCAGTGTGGCTCGCGTCTATTCCAAATGCGCGGCGTGCTGTGCACCCATCCAAGCACCACCCACTGCTCTCTATGATCTCGTCGGACCTCTCGGCTTCTTGCCCTGCTTGCCCTTGCGCGTGACGAGCGGCTTGCCCTGCAGCAGGATCTCGAGCGCCCTGCGGTTCAGGCAGCTGCCGGCGCGCGACGTGTCGAGCGACAACTGGCGCTCGCCCACGAGGAACTTGTACTCGTCCTTGCCGTCGTGCTGCACCAGCTTGATGTCTGCGCCAGCAGCCATAAATGTCAGCCACCAGCATGGAAATATTGGTACTAGAATACGAAACAGCCAGCCTCGTCATGTCTAGTCGGCACGCACCGGAGGGCTCGACGCTGAAGGTCTGCTTGCGCACGGCACCCAGCACGGAAATGCGCACGAACTCGTCTGCAGCAAGCAAGAAATATTTGGACAGAACGCATGCTGGTTGAGGCGAGGCCATCCTAACAAAAGCACAAGAGCAATACGACACTCCTAGCATCGTGCGTGTAGGACGCACCTTTGTCGCCGATGCTGCGATACGAGACAATGTCCGTGACGACGCGGTCGCAGAGCAGCTTCGCACCGAAGAACACGCACGCCGACGCGCTGGAGATCGCGCCACCCACCGCCGCTACCTGTAAGAATGGCCGATGAGCCTTTAGGACAAAGCTCGCCTAGCTTAGGACAGCAGCTGCTCACACATACCTCGTAGATGTCGGCCGCCGGGTCCGCGCGGGCGACCATGTTGGCGCTGAAGAGCAGCGCGCAGTACATCTGCGTGGCGCTCGCCTTGCCCAGCCAGCCGAGCCAGCGCGCGCCGCCGTTCGCCACGACCGGCGTCTCGTGCACGCGCTTGTTGCTCGGAGGCGCGCTAAGAGGATACAACGCATGCATATACATACAGCTCACGTTACAATTGGTAAGTCCACCATGTCGTTGCTGAGAGCAAAGCGCACCTTGCACCGGATTGCGCGCTGAAGCCTCGTCGCGCACCAGTTGGCGGCGCGAGCGCAGAGACAGCTGAGGAGGCTGCTGCTGCTGCTGCTACTGCTGGCGATCTGGAGAAGCTCGTGGCGTTTGGCTGCGCATGCGCGCGGAGCCCAGCGGCCGCGCGCTTGAGCAGCAGCACGTTCCCCCGCGCCATTTCGTTTTTGTGCCTTTCAAATCGGTTGATGAGGGCTCGCAAAACGTGACAAAACGTGACAAATGTGGAGAAAAAACGTGAGAATCTGAAAGCCGTTGCTTCACTCACCTTTTTAAATATAGAGTTGAAGATGAATCCTCCTTCTTGAATCTATCCGATAGAATAGCTGCTTCCATGCTGTTTGCTGCCTTTTTAGGCTTATGCAGGTACAGATACGTATTACCAAAGGCAAGTACACACCTTCCTTTCATACTCGATCACATGCGGACAGCGAGTTCGAGAGGGTCGTGACGAAACACTGCACGTTCACAGTCTATCGCAAACCAAACCAAAGAGCAGTGAGCAACATGGCGCGATGGCCGCGGACCTCCACGTCCTCTGCCTCTGCTGCTGCTTCGTCTGCACGTAGCTCTTCGTGGTGGTGGTGGCTGCTTCCAGTGCCCGTCGCCAGCGCCTTCAAGCGTCTGCTGCTGCGGCTCATGGCGCTCTGGCTCAACAGTCCGCTGCGCCGCCTGCGTCTCGGCAACCGCCGCGCGTTCCTGCGACTTGGTGGTGGTGGCGACGACGACGGCGAGCGCGACCACGGGATGAGCAGCTACGAAGACGAGCACGAGCGCTTTAACAGTGTAGTGTCAGCAGACAAAGCGGCGGTGACGATGCCAGCGAATGCAGACGCCGTGGGGCTCGTGAACGTGGGCAACACGTGCTTTGTGAACGCCATTCTGCAGTGTCTCGCGGTGCTGCCGGCATTCCGCATGAGCGTCGAGCAGGAGATCGCGGCGCTCCAATCTCTACAGAGCGATCTTGAGGGCACAGACGAGCAGCATGACACCATTAGCGTTAGAGAGAAGCAGCGCGGGCGATTGCACGCGGCGAAGGCGCTGTTGGCGTTGCTGACGACGCTCGCGCCCGTGTCGTCGCTCGAGACGGCGGCTGAGCTTCACCACAGTAACGACGACCGTAGTAGTGACCAAGGTGACAACAAAGACGAAGTGCAAAGAGCGTATGGCATCAGACACAGCTCGTTGAAACGGCGGCGCCGTGACGGCAGCAGAGAGCAGCACGCAGGATCGAATGGCTTTGTGAGGAAGCCGGCGGCTGCAGCGGTGCGTCGACTGGACCGCGACGCTGTGACTGCGCAGGTGCGCACGTTCCTCGATGCGATGAGGGAGTGCACAGAGCTCATCTCAGCACGCGACCAGCAGCAGGAGCAGCAGGACGCAGAGGTACGCTGACTAACATTGCCGTGGCGGACTCCTTGTTGTTGCATGGACTTTGAGGCTGTGCATGTGTGTGGAACTCTAACGATCGCGTATGTTCTGGATTGTTTCATCAGGAGTTTCTGTCGCTCCTGCTGGAAATGCTCCATGAGCTGGTGCGTTGCAGCAGTGCTTCCGCCCCCTCGTCGTCTTCGTCTACCCTACCGCCTCTCAGCGAAAAGGAGCAGGAGTATTTCCGCCTTGGAGAGGAGTTCTACGCGCGCGAGCTCAAGAAATGCAAACCGCTGGACCCGCGCTCGTACACGGACGTCGTGGGTACGTTTGTGTGCTTTGTATCGTATCGCTGTATTAAGTGTGTGGGATCTAATGCTCATTGGCGCGTGCTGAACCTTGTGGCGCGCAGCGGGGCTGGGTGATCTGCGATGGCAGCGCTTCCTGAAGCAGAACGACTCGATGGTGACCGACCTCTTCGTGGGGCAGATCGTGCGCGGCTCCCAGTGCTGCAGCTGCGCGAACCTCACGTGTCTGCACCAAGAGCTGCGGTATGAGACGTACCCTATTTGAGATGCTTTCCATACTCTTGTGTGCTCACATTATTGATATATATATGCACTGGGTGCTCCATGAACAGTGTTCTCTCGCTCAGCATGAATGCGAACACGCCGTCGCAGTCGCTCGCGAGCTGTCTGGAGGCCCATCGCCACGCCGAGCACCTCGTGGACGACAACCGCGTGTTCTGCGGAGGCTATTGCCACATGAAGACGAGTCGCGTGACGCAAGTGCTCTTCCAGAAGGCGCCGAGCGTGCTCGTGATCCAGCTGCAGCGCTTCAAGCAATCTGCCGGCTGGGGGTTGCAGCTCGAGAAGATCAGCACGCCCGTGAGCTTCCCCATCGGTAGCGGTTCTGCTGCTGGTGGTGGAGATGGCGGTGACCTGCTGGACCTCACGGAGAATATGTTCGTGCGCAACGAGGCGCAACATGTGCGCTACAAGCTCGTCGCCGTGTGCGCTCACGTGGGGGAGTCGATCGACTCGGGGCACTACGTCGCGTACGTGAACCACCAGCAAGAGCAAACTGATGACGCGGTTAGCAGGAGACCAGCGCAGTGGCTTCGCATGGACGATGACGTTGTCACGGCGCTGGACAAGCACCAATTTCGAGAGGAGACGCTGTCGAGCGCGTACATCCTCTTCTACACGCGGGTCGCAGGCTGAAGAAAGCGATCGAGTACGGACTAGGCAAGAAACTCGACACACATAGACGAAATGGACGAGTTTTGATATTTGGGTTTGGTTGACAAGCACGAGCGCGTGAAAGAGGCATGAGAGCGATGGGAAAGATGGATGGACGAGTGCCCGGCAGGTGACTGACTCGCTCACTGGCTGGCTTTGCACACACGTACAGAAGGAATGAACGATTTTCGACCTTCCCTCCCAGTTTACGACGCGGACGTGTAGAAGTGGAACTGGTGGTAGTAGTTCATCACGCTCGTCGACGCGAAGCGCACCACGCGGCCCACCACTGGCACGTAGTCGAGCACGTCGCACGCCTGAAGTGGACAGAGGCGGCAACAAGATGGCAAGGACACAGAAGATAGACAGACGGTTAGCAAGCCATCAAACGGAGGGTGACGAATGAGGACAACAACAATCCACAGAGTCAACAGTGTTCGTACCTTGCCGGTCGCTGGCTGCGTCACCGACGCGAAGACGGGGTCGCGCAGGAAGTACAGGAGCAGCGCCATCTTTCTCGCCGCGAGCTCGTCCTTCACCTTCTGGCTCGGCTTCTCCGCCGACTTGGCCTCCTTGTCGGTTGGCTTGAGAGCGGCGTTCGACATCCACAGTCTGCGCATTTTATTGATGTCAAGGCAACTCAGTTAGTTCTTCCGAAGTCTGAACACATGTGAGCGATATGTCAAGAGACGTACCCGGAGATCTCCATGAGGAAGGACACCAGGACTGGCGTCCACGACTCCTCCGTGCGGCGGATGCGCAGGAGCGCGTAGGCGACTGGGCGAAGGATGTGGAGCACTTCGCCGCCCAAAAGCAGCTCTTCGCGAGGGACACCGTGGATCACAGCAGCAGGGTCCTGTTGATAACCGTGGGGGCCACAAACACAACCGTGAGATCCCAGTGCCACTCGCATTCATATGGCGAACGTAATGCGCGTTACCTCAAAGGTGACCGTGTTTGGCGCCTGTGGGGAACCAGCAGCTTCCTCTGCCACTGGTTCTTCGGCTGTAGAGTGATGCAGTGGGTGGGTAAAGAGCGCACAAACAGTGTCAGTGAATCCGCAGCAGAGTCGAACATAAGAGCTAGCGAGTAGGGTACGCACTCTTCTTGGCAGCGAAGGTCTTGCCCGTGCGCGAGCCGCGCTTCTCGGCCGAGTTCTTCTTGAAGCGCGCGAACGCAGACGGCTGTGGCGATGTCTCCACGCCCTTGTACTGTTGTGATAGATACCATTCGACACCACACGTTGCATCAGAGCCCCGCTGTAATCAGTTTAGAGTGATTCACACAAAAGAAAAGTGCACCTTTCCGCCCTTGATGAGCAGCGACTTGCGCGTCTGCATGAGCAGAATCAGTCGGAGCACGCTCTTCACGACCTCAATCCACACGATCTATCAAAAACGACAACAAACGCATAACGACAGTCGCTCAGGTACTGTGTGAGCACAAGTGAGAGATCCCAGCAATACCGCTGTCAGGCTGTACGTACCACTCGCCACTTGCCGACTTCCCCGCCGATCTTGCGCGCGAGCACCTCCGAGAGCACCTGCGTGTGCGTGATGAGCGACAGCGGCACGCGAACCATGCGCGTGAGTCTACAGGCGCGCAAACAAAACAAAAAGCAGAACAAGCGGTGAGCTCCACTGCAGAGTTACGACAGCACACAGTCACAACACGCACAAACGTACTGCTCGACAGCGCTCGGTGGCTTGTCATCCGGGTTCTTGGCCGACTTGTACAGGATGTAGTCGTGGTACAGGTGCAGCAGGCCCACGAGCGAGTACCCCGCCTGGGTCGCGATCTCCGGCTCAACCGCTTTTTTCTACAGTCGCATCAACAACAACGACAACATCAGTCCACAGACCTCTAGCACGCCGTCAATAGACAGTAGCACACTCGTATATCTAACGCACCGGCACGAGCTGCGGGGCGATGTAGAGCATCGTCTCGAGGTTGCGCGCGATGCCCGTGTGCGCCGTGACCCAGTTCTCGTACTGCGCGAAGAGCGCCGAGGACTTGTGCGCGGACGCCACGACAGCCTTCCCCACGAGCGGCGCCGCGGTCTGGAGCGCCACGGCCTCGACCACGGTGTCCACGGCCTGGACGGCGGCGGGCGACACGGCGTCCACGAGCACGGCTTCTTCGTCCGAGGGCGGCATCTTCAATCCGAGCGAGCGTTCGGGTCTGCTGTTGTTGGCGTGTTGATTTGGGAGTGAGCTTTGCTTTTTGAAGAGCGCGGGTTTTGTTGGAGCTTTTTATTTTGGAGTGCGTATTCGCCCAATTGCTCGAATCGGGCAAAAGGTTGCCCGATTTAGCAATTCATTATGCGAAGAGAGCCCAAGATGTCCATGGTTTCAAAACAGCTTGCGCCCACTATGCGCTCTGAAGTTACGAAAGAGTTTGATGACCCAGATACAAAAATGCAGCCCAAAACCGTTTGTCGCTTCTCGAGCCACTTTTCTCGGCGAGCTGCCCTCGTTTGCAAGCCGCCAACATTTGGGGATTCTCCCTCGCTCATTCGATCGATTTGGGCGGAGTCTTCGTTCTTTTTGGGTTACTTGAAGAAGGGAGACCATTTTGGCTCTGTCTGCACGACTTCCCATAAATAGCGTCAGAGAATGCGTTGCAACGTGTCGCGATATAAACCTCGTAATCATTACCCGAGATCCTTGAAGATTGAAAAGAGGGATACTGTTGACATGACACATCTTGCGGCTGCGAGCGGGACGCTCCATCCTTCACACTAAACTTGCTGTCTGCTTTCGAGCAAGCTCTGCACATAATTTGTGAGCATCACGCAACCGAGCAGCCAAATGGTGAAGAGCATTTGGCTCTCAAAATCGATCTCGACAGTGTTTGGTATCATACGATCTCAAGACCAATTTTAGAATCGTTTTTACGCGAGACACTGCTTTCCGCAAAGCCAAAGCAACCGTCAACGAGTGCTGCATGATGAGCATCGAGACAGTCAATGAGGACCCGCACCCCGCGCCGGTCGTCGCAGTGGCGGAGCTCGTGTGGACTGGCGCAGTGGAAGACGTGTTCGCGGTCGTGAAGCAGCCGGCGCACGTGCGCTACCTGAGCGAGCAGTGCCGGCTCGTGGGCGTCGCGATCGACGTACGGAATGCTACTGCTGGGACTGCTGGAGACGATGACACATCCGCAGCAGCAACTGCTGGTGACGGCGCTCTACTGCGCCTGCGACTGGAGGAGATCTACGTCGGCCTTTGCCAGAGCCTCCTCACACTCCAGCAGCCAGATGCAAGCGCGTCTGATAGCAGCGCGTGTGCATTCTCCAGTGAGCTGCTGCACGCGGTTAGCCGAGGTGAGGAGGCTCCACCAGCGATGTCTCACACAGCATCCTCAACAACACTGCAGCTCAGTACGTGTGTACGCACGGCGAGCCTACGTCTTGTAACAGCTTGACCACTAACGTCGATGACCACTTCGTACTGCACAGCCGCGACCCAGACGCTCCGCCTGCGCGTCTTCCACGACCTCTGGACGCGCGGCTACTTTGTCTCGTTCGGCTCCAAGTTCTCGGCGGATTTCCTCATCTACGACGACGCACCCTCGCGCGCACATGCCACAGCACTGGTGATCGTGAAAGCGCACGACGCACCCTTCGATGCCGTCGACATCGTGAGCCACTGCCGCGTGGCCAAAATGGTGCGCAAGCAGGTCTTCTTTGCGTCCCAACAGCCGCGTGACAGCGTCATCACGTATATCGCAATCAACCACGCGCTGCTGGCCGCGCGCCAGGAAAGGTAGAAGCCAATCAGTATTGTATTGAATCCATATAGGGGGAAAGCGAGAAGCATCCATCCTCGCAGAAAGGCTACACGATCTGTTAATGCTGCTGCTGCTGGCCGCTCTTGAGCTCGACCTCGTTACGGCGCAGCTTCTGCGCGATCTGCACGAGGCACTCGGCCTCGACGGGGATGTCGTTCTGGCGCAGGTCCAATGCCACGACGCTCGCGTTGTGCTGCAGACCCTGGGCGAGCAGGTCGCCGTCGGCCTCACGCAGCACGTTGCTGCTCAAGTCGAGCGAGCGCAGCGCGGTCTGCGGGTCCGAGACGATCTCGGCGAGCGCGGCCGCGGTCTCGGCGCCCAGCATGTTGCTGCTCAGGTTCAGCAGCGTGAGCGCGTGGTGGTCCGCGAGCCCCTCGAGCAGCATGCGTCCTCCTTCGTCCGTGAGCCGGTTCAGGCGCAGGTCGAGCTCCAGCAGGCTCGTGTTGTACTTGAGGCCGCGACTGAGGTACCGTCCGCCCTCGGCGTGGATCTGGTTGTCGCACACGCGCAGCGTCGTGAGGACGCTCTCGGGTCCCAGGAGCTTCGAGAGCAGTCGCGCGCCGTGGTTCGTGATCTTGTTGTGCGAGAGATCGAGCGACGTGATCGTGTTGTTCTTGACCAGACCCGTCATGATCATACGCAGCAGGTCGTCGTCCAGCAGGTTGCTCGGGAGCCAGAGCGTCGTGAGCGTCTTGGTGTTCTTCACGATGTGCGAGAGGTTCGTGGCGTCCGAGATCTTCATGCCGAAGAGCATGCGCTCGTACTTCATGCCGATCTGCTTGACGCCGTACGTGAGCTGCAGGCGCGTGAGGTTCTTGAGATGCGAGCAGAGCTCGTTCAGGTCCAAGTGCGAGAGCAGCTGGGTGATCTCGAGCGTGAAGATGAACTCCTGGCAGGCCTTGACGACGTCCACGAGGTGGTTCGGATCGTCGGCGTTCGCGTTAAAGGCTTCCAGGAGATCCTGCAGGTGCTTCTCGAGAAAGAGCTGCTTCCACGTGAGCCCGTGAGCCTCGATCTGCAGGTTCTTCCACGCGAGCTTGCTCATGCAGCAGCGCTTCCAGTAGTTCTCGTCGCTCACGTGCGGTGCTGAGACGCACACATCCAGGTCCAGCGGCAGGCGCGCCATGACGTCCGGTAGAAACTTGCGCGGCACATTCTGGATCTTTGGCTCGAAGCTGAAGCGGTCCGAGATCGCCTTCAGGCACAGCAGCAGCAGCGTCGGGATCGGCTGGCCGTGGCTGTTGTTGGACGAACGGCCGCCCGAGAACTTTGGCTCGCTCTCGCCGGCGTGGTGATGGCCTCCGACCACACGCGTGCGGTACTTCTTCACCTGGTCCGAGAGCGCGCAGACCGCGGTCGTCGAGCCAACTGTCGACGCGGACACCATGGGGTCAGTGAAGGAAGGTGGCCAAGCCCCCCGTTCGAACGAATGCGAAGGCTCGTCGCGTTTGCTGCGTGCCGTCAGTTGGGGATTTCTCCGCGAAATCCGGCGACTGTTCCCTGCTTTCTCGGGACCCGCGGCAGTTAGCGCTCTATCTATGCATGCGTGGGAGGAAACTCGTCGGGTCGCTTCGGGATTAACCGTGTGACGAGAATACCTCTCGCTTGTTCCTTCAACGGAGGTGGTGCTGGTGTACCGAGAGTGAGTCTACGAGAGTTGTGGCAAACTGTGGCGGTCGACTTCTCCAGAGCTCACAGCCCAATTCCCCCTGCAAGCCACGCACAGCAAAACCCAAGAAGCCCCACCCAACCGATCGACCTCGCCCGTGTGAAGAAGAATGAAGTTCAGCGGATTCCTCGTCATCGCCGCCTTTGCGGTCGCGCTCGTCGCTGGCGAGAGGCCCTGCATGAAGGGTATGGAGGACGCCAACGTAGTCACTGGTGCTGAGCAGGTCAGCGGTGTTGCTGAAGGAAACCAAGGTGCGTAGTATCAAGTATTGGACCATTTCCTGCTGTATACAGTGAGCCTCCTGACAGTGTTGTGGTTGTATGGGCATCGTGACCGGGACCAGCGCTCCGTGGTCTTGAAGAAACCCCGGACGCGAACGAGGCCTTCGAGACCGAGGACGACGGCTTTGAGCAGAACTGGGGCGGCGGCTGCAACCCGCGCTCGCGCGACTGGCCACGCTGCCGCTACGGAGGCGGGCGCAACTGCTTTCGCGGCTCGCGCTTCTGGCCTCGCTGCCGCGGTTGGTAGAGCGTGACTCGGCCCTGACTCCATGGGTGTCAGTCGGCGTACCGTTTTGTCTCCTCTCCTCTCGTCGAGTCACGCTCTGTAGGAGAGAGAGAGAGAGAGAGAGCTTTGCATGCCAAGTCAAGAGTCCTTCGTGGGCCAGCGACTGCAGTGAGTTTAAAGAAAATCAGTGAAACCCTTGATGTCGACAAACCAGGCTTCGTGTTGCTCGGTCTTGAATTGGGACTAGGTTGGTAGGGCTGTGTGTGCCATCGAACCGCTTCCTATGCACACACACTCGCAGTCAGACGGGGGTCACTGGGCAGGATGATTGGAGCGCTGAGTCTCAACCGGCAGGCGCAGGCGCAGGCCAGCCCACCCTCCGCCGCACCTGCAGCTCCTCAGTCCGGTTTCTCCGAGCAACTACACACCCGGCACGCACTTCAGCTTCAGATCAGCTCACCAACAGGAGACTACTCGTAGAAGGACATTCCCAGCACTGCAACAAGCAAATCAACAATGAAGGCGTGGGCGTTGGCGATCGCTGGCGCACTTGTGGCTGCTCTGGCTTCGACCGAGTCAGCCTTGGCGCTTGGCAAT
>JAASFQ010000572.1:0-18911 GCA_023333845.1 Globisporangium polare | reverse complement strand
GACACGTTGCTTGTAGAGAGCACAAAGCTGCCGCCACCACCGCTCTTCGCGTACGCCGAGTCAGTGTACAAAGAGTGGACTTTCTTGCCAGAGAGCAAGGCCGCCATTTGCAGCCCCAGCAAATGACGATCGATTCCTGTGACACCAGCAAGAAATAGAGTGCGAGTCAGTAGTCAAACCTCCGGAGAGAGAGTGCCGTCGCGCAGCTCACCTTGTCCCATGAGCGCGGCCATCGTGATATCTTTGTGCTTTGCCATCGCGGCCTTGAGCTTGTCGTAGATATCGCTTCGCGGGGCCTTGGCTTTGACGGCCTGGAGCCACGCGGCGACCTCATTCGTCACCGAGCGGATCGTTTCGGTGCGTCCATGCAGGAACATGCGCGTGTGGCCGCTTTCATAGGTCGGTACCCACTCGCCAAACAGCTTCAGCCCTGCCAACTGGATCGCCATTTGAACAAAGATGTCGGGAAATATCCCCACCTCCTTGAGGTTCGCCTTTCCATATTTCTTGTTGCGGATCACGAGCATTCGCAGCGTGTCTCCTTGCTTCTGGAAACGAGAGATAGCTGACGGGATCGCTGCTTTCACACTCTGGGGTAGCTTCCACTTGAGCAGCTCTGGTGGAGGCAGAAACTCGAGCGAGTGGTGGCGGCTTTCGATGAATGTCTCGTACCCACCGCTTCGGTTCAAGTAGCGCTCGCCGAGCCAGCGGTACATGGACATCAAGATGGTCGCGTCCACGTTCGCATGCTCCATGTTCGCACCGACCTGTAAGACATGGGCGGAGTCAGAAACCACGAACATTTCCACACGACTACAAGCTAGAGAGTGATCACACGCACCATTCCGTTGCGGAAGACGATGTACTGGAAGCTCTTGTCGTACCACCGGTTTCCGCAACTACCAGCCGCACACTCTTTCGCTAAAGCCGACGGATTCGATGGCGTTGTGTTGTCGAGGCACACAGCAAACAGGCTGCTTTGGATTTTCTCGAGGCTGTCTTTGTTGTAGGAGTCGAACTCGGTGATCTCTTGCCGCGCTTTCGCCCAGTCATCTCGTCCCATCGAGGTCAGTGCGCCGATGTGTCGGCCGTCATCGTACTCGTTGCAGGAGGTGCTCCTCACAGAGGGTGGCTTCTTCAACGAGTTCAAGTGCGTCGAGTGCTTGACAATGTGCGCAAGCTGGGATTCCAAGTCTCCGATCGTCAGGAGTTTCAAGTCGTCATCGTAGACGGGGAGAGCGAAGCTTCTGCCGTCGCAAAATACCATGATGTGGTGGATTTCGGATGCGTTGTACCGCTGTACATAGGAATAACAAAACAAATGGCAAGCCGATCAGCCTGCTTTGCCCGAAGATCGAGGAACTAGAGCTCAAAAATCGCATGCACTTTACCTCAAACGAGTCAACTGGCAATCCGGGAATACGGCAGGAGCTGAACAACCGCTTGAACATATCCATGCACAAGAATCTCCCTCCCATTTTCTCGGTGGCGATCTTCTCCTGCTTGAGCAACTCCAAGTACTCGCAGGTGTATCTGCAGTAGCAAAAAGTGTATATCAGCGGTAGCTCCAATAGATAGATTAGACACCACTTTCTCTGCATGTGCACTCACCGAATGGTTTCTGCTGCGCGTCGAGCTTGCGAGACTGGCTTGTCAAAGTCGAGAAATGATCCGAAGCCCGACACCATGTTGATGTACAGCGCGTTGGAGGTGCGGTCGCTCAAGTACGCAGCGTACTCCCACCATTCTTCGAGCTATTCAACGCGGGTAGTGTACAGGGCATATATCCGCATAACGACACCAAATCCGAAGGTTAGAAAGTGAGCATGACTGAGTATCACCTCATCGCCTTAGAGCTCCTTCTGCGTAAACGAAGTGCCAGCATACCCAGTTCGGAAGCTCCTGTGCGCGCCGCACCAACACTTTCTGGAGCTGCTCGCCCTCGCCACCTGTCTTTCCGAAATCTTCGGCCAGCGCCTTCGTCTCGGCAAGCTCATTCTACCCGATCAGCGGTGCATGAACATGCACGATGCGACGTTGAGCAACTTCACCGTTAAAGCGCATAACAACAAGCTGCCAACGTCGTTACCTTGGTCAGGAATGGCTCCACGGACGCGAGATACTTTTCGAGCGTGTCGCTCAACTCGGGCACAGGCAAGTGCGGCAGCGCTGCCTGATTCGCGAATCTGTTTCAACAGCGAAGCGACGCACACACGCACATCAGAGGAAGTCAAATCGCCACCTGCTCATGCATCTATTCCGCAGCGCACGGACGTCTTCTCGGTCTCTTTCGCCATCTTTTTCTTCGCCTGCCGTGGTCTGTTTCTCTGGATGCGCTCAAAAGCGGAAATGGTCCAACCGAGAGAGAGAGATCTGCAGCGATCTGGAGAGAAAAAGAAAGGAAACGGACCTTCGATAATTAAACTTCACGCAGACTTCAGCTTTCGTTTCCGGCACACCTGGCAGCGAAAACCCCTGTCAAATATAATACCACCCATTCACCCCACCGCTTTGCAGCACGTTGAAGTTGTGCGACCCGCATTCTTCCATTCCCGGCCGACTAACTATGCTTCCTGCAGCTGGCGCGCGACGAGCGCCCGGTAGACGCCTTCGCTGCCGAGCGCCATGAGCTGCTCGTGGCTGCCGAGCTCTACGATAGCACCGCCTTGCGTGACCGCGATCACGTCCGCGTTGCGCACGGTCGACAGGCGGTGGGCCACGATGATCGTCGTGCGCTTCTTGAGCGCGAGCAGCGCGTCGAGCGACTCCTGCACGAGGCGCTCGCTCTCACTGTCGAGCGCGCTCGTGGCTTCGTCCAGCAGCAGCACGTCCGGGTCGCGCAGGATCGCGCGCGCGATCGCGATGCGCTGCTTCTGACCACCCGAGACCTGCGCGCCGCGGTCGCCCACGTGGGTGTCGTAGCCGTGTGGGAAAGTGCAGATGAACTCGTGCGCGCTCGCCTGCTTCGCGGCTTCGACGATCACTTCGCGCGTGATGTCGGTGCCGAGCCTCCCCATCGCGATGTTCTCAGCGATCGTGCCGGAGAACAGCACGGGCTCCTGGCTCACGAGCGAGATCCGTTCGCGCAGCCACGTGAGATTGAAGTCGCGGATGTCTTTGCCGTCAAGCGTCACTTTCCCCGCGCTTGGGTCATAGAAGCGCTCGAGAAGCGCGATCGCAGTGCTTTTCCCGCTCCCACTCGGACCAACGAGCGCCACCGTCTGTCCGGGCTCGACCTTGAGGTTGTAGCGGGTGTAGATCGACGCGTCTGGTCGTGAAGGGTACGTGAATGCAACGTCGTGGAACTCGATTTCGCCTCTCAGCGGACTGTAATCAGCTAACGGAGCCTCGTCTGCACTTGACATGCAGTCAATTGCAGGTACGCGGTCGATGATCCGGAAGACGTTGCGTGCGGCTTGCGCGGCTTTGGATCCGTCCGTGGCGTTCTGTGCGGCGAGCCCGACAGCGAACGTGCTGAGCACAAGCACGATCATGACCATGAACATGTCTTCGAACGTGATCGTCTTCTCACTCACCCACTTGCCGCCGAGCCAGAACAAGAACGCGATGCTGATGTACATGCCGCCCTGCGAGACTCCGAAGACGGCGCCACCCGTCACGCCGGCCTTGACGTCTTTGCTCTTGGAGAGGTCCAGGTATGCCATGTACGCGGTGTGAGTCTGCTTCTCCATCCCGAACGACGCGATCGTGCGAATCGACCCAATGGCTTCCGAAAGCAGCGACCCTGCTGCAATGTCGGCATCGCCGCTGCTGTGCTGGCTGAGCGTCCCCGAGTGCTGCTGAGAGAGCACGTACGAGAACAGCATGATGATCGGAAACATGGCAAGCATCGCGAGCGACATCTGCCAGCTGTAGTAGAAGCAAATCGACAACGCAATCCCGAGTGTCGTGACGTTCACGAGTCCCTGGTTAAGTGACTCGGCTGTGATTGCCTGAAGTACCGCCGAGTCGGTTGCAAGGCGAGACACCAGAGCGCCAGACGAGTTCTCTTCCAAGTCAAACCACGCAATCTCTTGGCGCAACATCGCTCGGAAAGTCTGGAGCCGCACGCGGGAGACAAGTCTTTGGGCTGCGACGGCGAAACCCAGATTTTGCATGACGATCGAGATCCCAAAGATGACGCCCAAGCCGATGAAGCTGAGTGACCAGTTGCGCGCAGCGTCGCGCAACTCACTTGGCGTCTTGCTGTAGTCGAAAAGCAGTACGACGATCTTGGTGAGGATGACTCCCCACACGGGGAACACTGCGGCATTGATGATCGCTCCGATGCTTCCAAGAAGAAAGAACTTCCACTCCGGGAGGCTCAATCTCCAAATGCGGGAAGCAGGGACGACTTCTTCGCTTGATGCAATCGCGACATTTGCTCCTGCTTCTGCCTCCAATCGTGTCTTCCTCTTACCGCCCCGTAGACGTTCTCGTGCGTTGGAATCAATCTGCATACTGCTGCTGATGCGGCCACGACCGCCTTCAGCGGGCGACGATGACGAAAGCTTCAAGAGTGATTGAGCATCCGTGATGCTGTCATCATTCAGTGGCGAGTCACTGTCGCGGTTTTGCGCATAGACGAAGCTCTTGTAATGACCGTGTGGGATGTCCATGAGCTCACGGTGTGACCCGAGCTCGACGATGTGCCCTTCACTGTGCACTGCGATCCGATCTGCACCTTTGATCGTCGACAAGCGGTGCGCGATGATAATTGTGGTTCGTTTCGATGTCGCCAGGAGTGCATCGAGCGACTCTTGCACGACGTGCTCACTCTCCGTATCCAGAGCGCTCGTCGCTTCGTCCAGCAGCAAGATAGGCGGGTTCTTGACAATCGCACGCGCAATGGCGATCCGCTGCTTCTGTCCACCGGAGAGCTGAGCGCCTCGCTCGCCCACTTCGGTCTCGAAGCCCTCTGGAAATGCCACGATGAAGTCGAAAGCGTTTGCCTTTCTTGCAGCCTCGTGCACTTCGCGATCGCTAGCAGCTGGGCACCCGTGGCGGATGTTCTCAAGAATGGAAGTCGCGAAGAGGACGGGTTCCTGGCACACGAGTCCGATCTGCTGACGAAGCCACTTTACGTTCAACTCTCGAATATCAACGCCATCGAGTTGCACAAGCCCAGCCTGCGGGTCGTAGAACCTCTCCAAGAGCGACACGATCGTGCTTTTCCCACTACCGCTTGGACCGACCAGCGCGACTGTCTCACCAGCATCGATCGTCAGCGAGTATTCACTGCAGACGTTGATGTCGGGACGAGACGGATACGCAAACGTGATGTTGCTGAGTGCGATCTTGCCAGCGACGTGGTTGAGGATGCGCCCATCTTCGTCGAGCGGGTTCACTTTCGACTCTGCTTTGATGACGCGGAAGACATCGTACGCGCAGGCACGCGCCGCATATATTGCTTGTACGCTTGGACTCGCCTGCCCAAGCGCCATCGCTCCCATGATGACAGCAAAGAAGACCGACATGACCTTGCCACCGTCGTAGCAGCTATGGCTGATGCACATGGTGCCTCCAAGCTGATCATGGGAGATCTGAAGCGCGCCAAAGTACAGTCCCGCGGCGTACGTGCAGTAAATCGTGAAGAACATGACGCCAGTACCCCAGCCGATCGCGATGCCTTTCTTGATGCCAGCCTTGGTCGAGCTCTCGAGCGCGGCGGCGTACTTGTCCACGAAGTGCGAGATCGCGTTGAACATGTGCACGGTGCGGACGTTCTCGAGGGCTTCTTGGGCAATGGACCCAGCTTCGCTGTACGACGCAATGCTGCTCTGAGTGGCGTTAGAGACAAACCGGATCGTCGCAAACGCAGTGATGGCGAGCAAAGGCGTGAACGCCAGCAGCACGAGTGTGAGCTCCCAGCCTTTGACGAATCCGATGATGATCCCCGAAATCCCCATCGACAGCAAGTGGATCCCGTCGCCGACTTTGCGTCCCATGCCTTCCTGAAGGCTCACGGTCGAGTCTGCGATCCTTGTCGCGAGCTGCTTGGGGTCGTTCATGTCGAACCATCCGATCTCCTTCGTGAGGATCGCGTGGACGTAGGCACTGCGGATGCGCTTGGCCTGGCGGGATGCCGTCAACGACCAGCACGAGACTTGAACGAATCCGCCGATGACCATGCCGATCCCCACCCAGACGAAGTTGAGCGCCACCGAGTTGACATTAGCGCGCAGCTGCTTGGCATCCGGGAGATCCATCGGGTTGAACGCGTTCAGGACGTTGCCGATGAGGATGATCTGGATCGGCTGTCCGAGTCCCGCTGCGAGCGCGCCAATTGTCCCAGCAGTCATCAGCAACGCGTCGATTCGGTCCGCGTAGGAGAACAGTGTCAGCAAAGGCGCGATAGTCGAGGAGCTGCTGCTACTTGTTCCAGCCGCAGGTGCCTTGCCAACAGGAGTATCAGCAGTGACACCATCATCGAAACGATATTCGCGCTCGTGTGCCAGCAACGCGCTGTCCAGTGCTGTTTCGTGGCCGTCGTCGCGATCGTCTCGCCACGGAGCATTCTTGCGGCCGGCGGCTCTCGAGCTGGGGGTTTGGAGCGCCGCGTACGCCGCCGAGTGCAGCTGCCCTGCGGCCCGCTTGTCAACCGCGTCGTCCATTTGGCCGCGCTAATTCCTCTCTGTGAGCAAGATTTGCACTCAAGCGCGGAGTTTCTTCAGCGCCAGCTGAGTGGCGGGCCTCCTCGGAGAGAAAGATCTCAATCGCCTGGCCACACAAGCAAACAAGCGACTTCCAGCGTCTCGGGTTTCTCTTCTCCACATCCTGGCGTCTTTCCAGCGAACGAAGTGAAAGATCGCTCGTTCAACGATTCCATTGGCCAACGAAGAGGTACACTTCTGCCGATCGCCGCCGCGCATGTGGAAGGCGAAAACGACCGTCACGCCGATTCCTCCACTCCACTCGATCGACACGACGTTTGTTCAGTGCGTCAATTCGCCGCGCCTGGTGGCAACGAGCGCATGACGACCCTGTGTGGTGCACGAGAGCCGCTCAAACACATGCAGTGCGTGTGATTAAAGGACGCGGTGCCTCCATTCCAGCATGCTTCACAGTGCCTCTCCATCCCAAATTGCCTCCCCTGCTTGCTTCATTCTTCAACTTTCGTGCATCGCTCGAGATCAAGCTCCCGACAAACCAAGCGCTGCTCAAGCTATCCCCCTCAAGACCCTGTGACTGAAGACCAAATCGAAAGAAGAAATGGTGCGTGCTGTCGGATTCTTCAGCCTGGTGGCGCTGAGCGCCACTTCATATCCACCCATCGTGCGAGGGGAGCAACCGCCCGGGATCGACTACGTTGGCGCCGGGTACGACTTGGTGTTTGGGAATCCGGATGGATCCGAGGCTGCCTCCAGCGTCACGGATCCCGGCTTCCGAACGCATCTTATCAAGTTCACCTGGGACGACGGTTTCAACACGTGCTCGGGGCTGAGCTCCAACTGGACGTGTCCGAAAGAGCTGACGATCATGCCGCAAACGAGTTGCATGCAGCAGTCATCCTCAAGCATGGTCGCGTCGACCAAGTCGTTCCAGGAGGTGCTGCAGAAGGACGCCAAGGTGACTGCTTCCGTGAAAGTCATAACTCGTGCTTCCAGCTCGACTCGGTCGGCGGTCCGTGCCCGAGGCGCGTGGACAGCGGCTTTGGCAACGTCCCACCCATGAAGAAGACCGCACGTCGCCTACAAACTGATCCGAACAACAACAACGACGATGATGATGACGACGATGATGTGAACGACTGCGCGTGCAACGCGAGTGTGATCGAGTACTTCCGGTTCATCCAGCTCTTCGGGACTCACTACACGACGAAAGTGGAAATGGGCGGCAAGATCATCCATCGTGTGGAGATCAAGGAGTCGGACGTGTCGCTGCTGCAGAGCAAGAATGTTGACATCGCGTACGGCGCGTCCATGAAGGCGTCGTACAAGGGCATGGGCGCGTCGGCGTCCAAGAGCGACGCCGACAAGTCCTTCGAGGCGGTCAAGAGCGTGGCGAAGAAAGAGCTCAACATCAACGTAGGCGGCAGCCCGAGCGAGGACTGGCGCGAGTGGGCCGCGAGCACAGTGGACGCGCCCATGCCGATTCACTACACGCTTACGTCGCTCGTGGACCTGGTCGCCAAGGTAGACGGGAAGAAGGCGCTGCTCTTCGAGCTCGCCGTGGCCGACTACATCGCGGCGTACAGCCGCACGCTCACGTTCGACACGGCCACGAACACGAACGTGCTCTCGGTCGAGGTGCAGTACTCGCTGAATGTCGGTACGATGACGAGTGCCACGTTTCGCATGATGATCGGCAAGACGGGCGACATGCTTCCGGCCGTGGTGGTCGTGACCAAGCCCTCGGGCTCGTTCCGCGTGGCCGTGCCCAAGATGTACCAGTTCTCCTTCGACGCCTTCGTGGGCACGGTCCCCGTGACGCTCGAGTACGTCACGGGCGTGTTCACGGCGCCCAAGATGCTCGTGGTCATGGAGGCGCTGCAGACGTCGCGCAAGGAGCTCCACCTGATGAACATGGAGGCGCACCTGGCGAACAAGAAGCATAAGAAGAAGGCGGCGCCCGTCGCATCCACGCCCACGTCCATCTACTTCAACACGATCCAGCCCTTCACGGTCATGTCGGACGCGTCGCTGCTGCCGCTCGACGACCAGTACGCCGGTCACCAGCTCAGCACGGGCGCACCGTGGCCGATCAACCCCATGGAGTAGGCTTTGGCTTGGACGCAGGTATGTATCGTGAATGAGAGACTCTGGTTGGTGCGAAAGGACCGAGAGGGCTGTACAGAGTCAGGTGAGAGTGAGAGTGAAGGCACTACGAGTCTGTTGTGCAAGGCCGCTTAAGAAGATGAAGAAGGTGTGCGTGAGGTATGTGGTGGTCATCGTCAGCTCTCAAATCAATCCATCCATCCATGCCACTGATCTCCTCTTCCTTGTATTCTGATGAAACCCTACCTACTTACCTACCTACCTCCCTGAATCCCTGAATCCCTCTCCTTCTCCCCGGAACCTTACTTAACGTTCTCTTCTCTGTTTACATGATCGATTTGCTCTCTCGCCTGGCCGCCATCCCATGACTCGCCCTCCCTCTCGACTAGCTAGCTCTCTCGGTAGACCTGCGTGACTAAATAGGCAATGACGTCCTGCGCGTAGCGGCAGATGTCGTCGTCGCCGTCAAAATTGCGCTGCAGCTCGTCCTTGCAGGCGGCCAGCGGCTGCAAGCTGAAGAGCGGGATGACTTTGTCGGCCAGCGTCTGGAAGTAGCGACAGACCTCCTTCTCACCGCGGATGAAGAACAGCGCCTGGATGCGGTTCGAGAAGAGCGGGAACGTCTTGGACGCCAGCAACGCGTTGTCCTCCTCGATCGTCGTCTCGTACAGCGCCAGCTGGTTCGTCATGAGTGTGCGCAGGTACGTGAGCGCGCGCACCTCGTTCTCGAACGAGATGGGCGGCGACGAGTGCGCCGGGCTCTTCATCTTCATGGTCGAGAACTCGGCCTCGGTCGCCACGATGAGCCGCGCAAAGCTGAAGCCCTCGCGCGTGTTCGGGTCCGAGTGCGAGCGGCTCAAGCGCGCGTCCATGGTGTAGATGCCGCTCTCGTGCAGGTACGCGCGTTTGTCGTAGAAGAGCTGGCCGTCGGCCGGCGAGAGCTGCAGGTCCACCATCACCTCGTTCGGGTTGCGGCCGTCCTCCTCCGTGTTGTCCTCGACTGCGAAGCCGTAGTTGAGCAGGAACCGGTGGTTGCACTTCTTGCCGTACGAGTCGTACACCTGCGCTCCCGAGCCGATCGTCCCTAGCGACGTGATCGTGAACGCGTCGAGCCCCTGGTCGAACGTCCAGCTCGTCTCGCGCGGCCGGTAGTGGTTGAGCATGTCGGCGAAGGGCACGAGCGCCGCGGTCTTGACGCCGTCGATCGTCAGTCCGAAGTTGCGGCTGCACACGATCATGCGCGCCCAGCTGAAGCGCTCGAGCGAAAACCGCGCGAACGACGGGTCCACGCGACAGATCGCGTCGTAGTCCTTGCGGATCGCGGCCTTGCGCTCCTGGATCTGCTGCACGATGTACGATCCCGTGAGCCAGTGCAGCTCCTCCTCGGACCAGAAGATCGGCATGTTTTGCAGCGTCGACGGCAGTGTGCTGTAGTAGTTCTTGAAGAACGAGTTCTCCATCTGCAAGCCACACAAGCGCACCAGTCAGTCAATCGCATTCAAGCATACGTACAACGGTAGGCAAGAGTAGACAATACGTACGTCCTCCATGTCGGTGAGCAGGAACATCATGAGGAAGATGTGCTTGGGCGCGACAAAGTCCAGGTTGCGCGCGAGCAGCTTCTGGCCGATCTCCGTGCGCTTGCCCATCTCGACCGTGATCAGGCACTTCTTCGGGATCACGAGGATCCGTTCGCCGGGCACGAGCACCTTCTGGCTGTGCACGCCACGCACCTCGGGCGCGTACTGCTGCAGCTGCAGCTTCTTGGTCTCGGCACCGCTCGCGTCGAGCCACTGGATGAGCTCCTCGCCCACGGCGTCGCTGCTGCTGCTGCTGCCATTGCCGTTCACGACCGCATCGCCCAGGCGGTTGCTGTTCGAGGGAGCGTCGCTGTCGCTGTCGTCGTCGTCGTCGTTGTCCGCGATGCTGTTGCCGTCGCCATCAATGTAGTGCTGGTAGTGATGTGGGTGGGCCGTCGTCGTCGTGGCGCCATTGGTGGTGCTCTGCTGCTGCAGCTGGAGCTCCTGGAACTTCTGGCGGTCGCTGCGCGTGTTGACGGGCGCCACTGGCGCTTCTACTGCGGGTACTGGCGGCTCCATCGCTGGCGCTGTGGTCGATGGCGCAGGGGGCGATGCAGCGCCGTTGGTGTTGCTGCTGGCGACGCCTCCACCGGCAGGCGGCATGGCACTCTGCTGCTCGGTTTGGCTCATTTGCGCTTTTTTCGTTGGCCGCGGACGGAAGAACACAAAAACCGACAGCGTGACGCGGATGTTGCACGAAGGCCGAAAGCGGTTCATAACGCAAATGTTGCGCGAAATGTTTATGGCTCTGTGTGGTGCGAGCTGGGTTGGTTAATTTCCGAATCCGCTGAAGTTGTTAAATTTGGTATCCGCCAAGAGAATCGAGTTCGGAAGGAAGCGCGAAGCCAACCCGTCCATGCGGATGTGGTTCACCTTTTTGTATGGATAAGGTGCAATGTATACGTACAATTCAAAAGTACAACACGGAAGCCGCCCTCGTGTGCAGCAGCAGCTCACGACTCGAACTCGTGCAGCAGCTGGAGCTGTCTTGGACTGGCCAAGCCAAGCCGGCATCTGGATCGGCGTCATGGCGGCGCGTGCAAGCGTCGGTGCCAAGGTGGCTCCGGAACTGGAAGACATCATGAGCGACTCGTACGCGCTTAAAACCAGGTTGCATGCAGCAGCGGCGCTGAAAAAGCTCACCAGTTTCCTGAGGATGTATCACGGCGGGACTGTCACGGTTGCTGAGATCTCGGATGTAGACATCAGCAAAGAAATGGTGGGGAAGTTCGCTCAATATGTAGTGGACGATCCTGCAATCGGATTCTCCTCACGGGCGACTTGCCTAAGTAGCGTGAAAGAGCAACTGGTGGAGAAGTCACAGACACAGCTCTTCAGAGAGAATGACAGCTGGTACAGACGTCTACGCGTAACGTTAAGGCTCAAGTACACAAGGAAGGCAAGCCGCTCGAGCACAAGGCACCTCTGACGACGGTCGAAGATCTGCGAGTCATTTCGTCGCGTCTTTTTGCGAGCAACGGGGACGCTCACATGAAAGACAGAACCCTCCTTGCATGTCTGTGGAGCCTTGTGGACGAAGCTCCGGTGTTGGAGGTTTGGTGTTCGAGAACCTTCAGTGGATGGACAACTATATGCTGGTTCAGGTGACTCGGAAGAAAACCCAGCAAGAGCACTCGGTGTCGATGTTTCCGTCCGCTCTGAATTGGGAGTTCGACCCGCTACACGCACTGGGAAGCCAACTTGCGGTGGACCGGAACAACGCGTCCGATCGCCTTTTGACACAATTGGGACACCTCCCTCGACAACGTCGCGGCCCACGTGAACCGAGTATTTGAGCGCCTCGACGACCGCGGAGACCTCACGCCGAAGCTGAAGTCGCACTCTAGCAGACGAGGATCTGCGGTCATGGCGTCTACCTCCTCTGACGTGAACTTGTGCGACTTGGCGCACAGGAGGAGGTGGACGATGGACGGATTCAATACGCTCATGGAGTACATCTCAGCGGAAGTGTTGGAACTTCAGTGCTGCGCGAATGCGATAACCAACAGCGAGCGAATGCAAGGCAACAGGAGCGCGTGCTGGCACAGCAAGAAGTGATCCTGCGCGTCCTCCTGGCGAGTGGCCAGACGGCGGAGGAAGTCACGGCGTCTGGAGCTGCTCGCAGCTCGTTTCGTTGCGAGCATGATGCCAGCATTGGACTATCAATCGCAGAATCACCGGGTGAAGATGAGTTTGAGCCAGCCGAGTGCGTCCAGCAAAGTCGAGCCCCAGGACGAGCTTGGCTCGCGGACCTGAAATCCAAGAAGGGCCAGAAAATAGGGAACCTGTCTGGCACGATTCTCTTGACGAGATACCGCCAGATGGATCGAATCACGAACGCGTAAAAGTGCGTTTGGTTCAAATCAGCCACATTCCTTCTTCGTACTTAACTGGTTTTGCGAGCTGCACTCCTATTAATTACGAAAGCAAGCGAGGTGACCAGGTCAGCAGCAGCACCCTCAAGATGCGGAGCGTGTGGTACCAGAGCGTGCGCTGGATGGGACGCGGCCCGACGATCCAGGGCCGCAAGAACGCCACGGATGCGGTCAGTGCAAGCTACCCGTGCACACATCCACGGCCGCTGCAGTGCATTCGCGAACTCATGTGTAAGCTTGTACGTGATACAGAAACGAACGTCCATGAACGCCAAGCTGGCGCGGGAGCTCATGATCGTCTCCAAAGGTGCGTGTGGTGTGCCATCATCCCAACTCTCCCTGTCGAGCATGCTGCTCAACTGTCTCGAACTGTGGATATCTGTCTATAGCAACTGGTGGCGAGCGCGAGAATGTGGTACGTGCAGGGCTGCGCTAGCTCATATGTACGTAGTGGCGAGCATGCTTGCTGACTTTGTGTGTGTGTGTGTGTGTGTGGACAGCGCCTGGCATCCGTGATCAGCAAGGCCAAGGCCGCCAACATGCCCAAGGACAAGATCGACGCTGCGATCAAGCGCGGCGTGGACGGCAAGGACGGTGCGAATTGTTTTTGTTTCCTTTCTATAGACGGTGAGCGAATGAGACCTCTTGCTCCGGATTCTTATGGAGTCCTTGTGTTTGCAGGCGCGAATGCGGAGACGGTGCTCTACGAGGGCTCTGGCCCAGGCGGCAGCGCGTTCATCGTTCGTGATTGCTCGCCTCTACGATGAAGCACTTTGAGTTATTTGCTCGAGATAAACAAACTGTCGGTGCATTACTCCTTTTTGGCGCAGATCGAGACGCTGACCGACAACAAGCGCCGCACGGCACCGGCGCTGCGCCACATCCTGGGCAAGTGGGACGGCTCGCTGGGCACGAATGGCTCCGTCTCGTGGATGTTCGAGCTCAAGGGCTACCTGGAGGTACTGGTACCACCCCCTGAAGCGGTCTAGACTTTACGTTCGAGAGCATTAAACATCACCCCGTCGTGTCTGCGCTGTTTAGATCGAGCTGGCGCCGTCCAACCCGGTGTCCCAAGACGAAGACGCGTTGATGGAGATCACGGTATGTTTCGTGCATCGGCCGTGTGGACCTTCCAGTGTGTTTACTGTACTGACATGTATTTGGCTCTGCTCTGACTATTATGGCAGCTCGACGCCGGCGCGGACGACGTGGAGCTCCGCGAGGGACTCGCGCAGGTGACGTGCGAGCCGAACGACCTAGCGCTCGTCCGCAGCAACTTCACGAAATCCGGACTCGAGCCGTCGATCGTGGAGCTGATCTACAACCCGAAAGAGTTCGTGGACCTCTCGGAGGAGCACCGCGAGACCTTCGAGAAGCTCCTCGACGCGCTCAACGAGAACGAGGACGTGAACCAGATCCACCACAACGTCAACGAGTAGTAGACCGACCGCGTTTGTGTAGAGTCTGGCGGTCAGCTTGCGAGGCTTTAGGCTTGAATAGAATGAAGAAACCACAAGATCCATTCTTCTTCACTGCACAGTCCACCCTGATAGCACGATCGTCAGCTCCTTCGGACACGTCCAGTTGGAGCTCAGTCCCGAGCACGTGGTAAGGTTATCGTCCCAGGCGAACTCGACCAGATGCGTTCGGAAGCCGAGGTCCGTGACGCTGCAGGCCGCTTCGGATCCATCTGCGCTCCCGAACAAGAGAAACGAGTCAAACTGGTTTGTGCCGTTGAATGAGTCATTGACGGTCCCGAGGGCCATTCAAAAGACGTGATTGCGGAGACCGCACATCGAGCGCCTCCGAGACAAGCAAGTGGAGACCTCGCACACAGAAAACCTTGTCCGCATTCTTCCACACACACCCCTGTCAGTTCATAAAACGCCCACGACAAGAGCTACCAAGCAACAAGCACCTCTTCGCTTTCCCCACCATCGCAAGCTCACGCCTCACGGAGATCGCGACGACAAGCACACGCCGACGAATACGCTTTTGGAACGCGAACGCGACCAGCATGTCGGGAAAGGCACTGCCAGTGCAATACAGCGACTGCAAATCACACGCACTGTATTCTCAAGGTCGAGCCCGGACAGACGCTGGCGCTCGTTGGTCCGAGTGGCAGCAGGAAAAGCACTGCAGTCGCGCTTCTGCGATCCAAGCGCGGGGAAAGTGACGCTTGACGGCAAAGACATCCGCGACTTCGTTTCCAAGAGTTGAGCAGCCTTGGCAGAATGACAACTTCACAAAGCTCATTCCTCTTCTTTACAGCACAGTGCACACTGTTAGCACTAGGCAGAGATGCAACGCTAATGACTCCAGTACATCAGCCAAAGACCACCGCCAAATAGATAAATTATGGTACGCCACGCGTTCTGCTTGTGCTTTCCTCCAAAAACGCACTCGCTCACTCACTCACTCACCAGCGGCCGTCCTCGCTCTCGTCGTCGGACTCGCGCTCCTCCGAGTCGCGGTACTCCCACGGGGCCTTGACGATCTCGGGCTGGACGTCCTCCTCGTCCTCGGACTCGACCTCGAACTCGCGGCAGTAGAGCGTCATGTCCCAGCGCACGCGCGGCTTCTTGTTGATCTTCTTCTTCTTGGGCGGCAGCGGCATCTCCTCGCGCAGCTCGGACGGGATGCGGCTGCGCGCCTCCAGCAGCTTGCGCGTGAGTGCGGCCGCGGCCGCGTTCGCCGCCTGGTTGGCCGCCAGCGCTGCCGCCGTCTTGCGCACGCCGTTGCGTACCGACCGCGTGCGGTTCACGAAGCCGTCTTGGCCACCCAGGCTCGTGCGCCGCTTCGACAGCTGGCCCTTGAAGCCGCCCAGGAACTCGGACACGTTCGCGCTGCTCGATGACACGCGCACGCGGCCGGCCACCGCACCCCCACTGAACGAGTTGCCTCGGTTCTCATTGCTATTGGTACTTGAACTCTCAGCAGCCGCGCGCCGGTCGCTCGTGTCGAACGTCGCACGCTCGTGCTGCAGAGCGGCGTTCGGGTGCTGGTTCTGATCACAGTCTCCCTCGGAATCCTCGTCTTCGCCTTCGTCGCCAGTGCCGTCGAGCGCGTCGGCGGGGACGCTCACGGGCGCCTCCTTGTCCGTTCGCGGGTGGAACTCAATGTCGCGCACGTTCAAAAATGACCGGTTGAGCGGGTTCATGGTCTCGTCGTCGTCGTCGTCGTCATCATCGAAGGGCGACGCGTACGGGATCGGTCGGTTCACGATCTTACTCTTGTCCACCACTGGTGCTGGCGGTGGCTGCTGCCGGTTCATCGACGCTGGTGATGTTACTGTGGGGACGTCACCAGCATTAGCACCAGCGCTGGCTCTCGAAATTGGTAGCGGCACAGCGGGCACCTCCCAGCTCGAGTCGCCGCGAACGCGCGAGTCCACGAGGTTCGGATCCAGCATGGGGAACAGATTCTCCTCCTCGGCCGCGTGGAAGGAGAGGTGGCCCTCCTCTATGCCACCCAGCACGGCCGGGATGTCGTGCTCCATCTCGTCCAACGTCATGGGGCGATCTCTGGCATTAGCCCCAGGGCCAGAACCACCGCCGAGCGAGCCGCGACCGATCAGTGATCCGCGGTTGATGAGCGAACTTCGGTGCGCCGCGAGCTTGGACTTGATACTGGAGAGCCCCAGCAGCTTGATCTTGGACGACGACTGGCCGGAGCCATTCCCACTGCCGCTGTTGCGCTCCGTACTGTCCCGACGGTGTAACGAGCGGCGCGTGGGCCACTTGCGGCTCCGCGAGAAGTCGAGCTCCGATCGCCTCATGGATCTGGAAAAGTCCTGCTGCTGGTCCTCGCTGTCTCGAGTTGAGCTTGAATTTGGGTGCCCACCAGAGGACGAGAGCTGCTGTTGCTGGTCCCCCTTTGGCGACGTGAGCAGCGATGACGACGAGCCGTTCTTCTCCGGCGCTGGTTGCAAAAACACTTTGCCGATCGCCGAGTCGGCCGCGAACCGCTCCCCGCGCGAGGACGAGACGTAGTAGGCGCCGTCCGCGTCCTGGTGGACCATAAACGTGCGCGGGTTCGGCATTGGGGCTGTAGCGTCCACGTAGCTCGAGAGCGCGCGCTGGCGGCCGTGCATGAGCTCCTGCAGCACGCTCGAGAGCGACGAGACGGCCGGCGCGCGCCGCACACCATCGAGCTTCAATGGCGTCGGATGCAGGAAGCCGGTGTCGTCCACATTCGTAAAATTCGACCTGTTGTTCGTACTGTTGGCGCCATTCTCGGCCGCCAGCGCCGGATTCGCCATCGACACGGAGCTGCTGCTGCTGCTGTTGAGGAACGAGTAGGACGCGAGCCCCACGCGCGGCTGTGCGCCCGCCCTGCGGTTGTACCTGCGGCTGCCCGCACCCGCGCCGCCGTGGCCCTGGCCGCCGACGCCGTTGGCAGCGTTCGTCGCGTTGCGCGAGAAGCACGTCTCGAAGGTCGTGACCGTGGGCTTCACGAACCGCCGCCGCGGTCGGCTGTCGTAGAGGCCGCCGTCCGGACTGCCGCTCGCGGTCCCGTTGCCGCTCTTCGGGGCCGCAGCCTCGGCCGCCACTTTCATCTCGCGCGCGTCCTCGAACGACTGCTGGTACTGCTGGCGTGGCCCCTGGTGCGGCGCGGACCGGTGCGGACTGCGCGCTCCGAGCGGGGATGTTGGGATCGCTTGTGAGGCTGGCACCGCTGCGGGCGGCTCGGCTGGGGACACCGGCCGGTCGTTGCGGTCCGCGCCCGCCGCCGATGGGGCCGTCTTGGCGTACGGCGTTGGGTTCACTGCCAGCATCTCGTCTCGAAGTGGCGCCAATAAGGATGGAGCCGAGTAAACGGGCGCCTCGTGTCTGTGGGTCTTTATCTGTCCGTAGCCTCCTGCTGCTGCTGCTGCTGCTGTGCCGCCGCCGCCGCAACCGTCGCCGCAAGTCCGCACTTGCTTGCTTGGTGTTGCGCTCGCTCGCTGGCCTTGTCGGACTTGCTCGTGGGGAGGAAAAGCTGCGAGCTGCGAGCTGCAAGTCGTTGTTGTTGTTGTGAAAAAGCCCGCGAACGACGATAAATAAAAGGTCCGGTGATGGGACGTCTCTTCCACACAGAAAGCTCTCTGGCGACTGAAAGTCAGTGTGCCCGTCCAAATCGACCACGCCGTTTACCTTTTCATATATCTGAAAGGTTTGCAGCAGCATACAATGTCCATGTCAACTGGAGGGTCAGCGCACAACCCTCTTTGCGAATGGCTTGTTTCTGGGCGAAGAGCAAGAGGCATTCAGTGGCGCAGCGCAGATTGCCCCCCACAACAGTTGCCAGCGTGCAAGCCTTGTGTGGGCCAGTTCGGATCTCTTGGACAGAAGCGCAGTCTCGCTTGAATGGAGTTGCTGGCCAGCGCGCCGCCATCTTGTTTGCTGCGGTATCCTTAAGTTTGAGTTTGGCGGTGGCGTGTGCGTGCAACATCTGCAGCTGCGAAACCTGTGCGTGTGAGTGCTTACAATTGCTTGCGGGTCGTGGCGACGACAGCAACACCGCGCACTGAAATTCGCAGCAAGAGCCAGCGATAACGACAACAAGCAAGCAAGCAAACACGCACAAACGCGCACGCCCATTAGCTTCCCTGGCATTCAGTTGCGAGGACAAACGCCCCAAAGGCGAGCTCCTCCTTTCAAGGCATCACACCATCTTGCGCTGCGCAGACGTCGCAATTTTGACCACGACGCGTTCAAGAAAGAAAGAAAGAAAGAAAGCATGTTTTGTACCAAATACGCAGCCAAAATGTACAATCACGCAGCATGCGCTGAGACAGCTTTTATGGAGCGGTGCTTTATACCAGTACACCCCAGGGAATCACGCTATGTTGTATTGATTCCGGCAAAAAGGATATTCTCTCGTGCACTTCTTCTTGTCCAGAAGTCAGCATATTATGGGCGTAAACCCACTTTGAAACGCCGCCTGGCCAATGTCACGTGGACAACGACAAGGACGCTTCAAGACCGGTATTGGGAGAGAGAACGCGTGGCACAAAGCACGGATGGGACGATTTGGAAGAGGTCCCTCCCTCCCTCCCGTCCTTCCACGCGCGCTCTCTCTCTCTTTCTCCCTGTCTTTCTATTCAGCGGTCCGCATGACGAGCATGGTCCGTCGTCGCCGGGGCTTCGCTCGTTTCTTCGCCTTCTCGTCCGCCTCGCAGCGGTTCTCAAAGTCTTCGACGAGCTTCCTCTTGGCCTTCAGATCAGATACGAAGGCTTCCTAACCTGTCCGCTCGG
>JAASFQ010000571.1:0-18921 GCA_023333845.1 Globisporangium polare | reverse complement strand
TGCCATCACTGACGACCACTCACAGTTTTGCCGCTCATGAGCAAGCGAGCGCGACTGAAGATCGAAAGGAGCGATTCGCCGCTATCGCACGTATGTACGACGCCGCTTCACGAGCAACAGAACGACTCGCAGAAAGTCCTCCCATATCTATCCATCCACTGAGTGACTTCGCCTGTGCAGTTCGTGCGGCGTGCCTCCTGCCTCTTGAAAGCGCCGCGTGCACTGTGAGCGCGGCCGAGATCCTTCTGCCCCAAGGCCCAAGAGAGAAGATAGCTGAAGAGCGACTGTCAGGGTTGCGTTCACTGCGCCGTCTTCAACAGGTCTTCGTAACCCCCGCCGCCGCTTTCTTTCGAGCTGCAACGTCGCGTGCCGAGCTGCTGGACACGACGCGCACCTGTGTAGGACTTGCAAAAGTGAGCTCGTGGTCCGCTGTTGTTTCCGGATTCAGGGTGAGCCGGCACTTGGTTGTGCGCACGTCTTCTTGGAGGGACAAGAGAGTCCAACGAACTCTAAGAACACAGAGACCGGCGACAAATGGGGTGCTATCCGAAGCGACTGCCAACCAGTCAGAAGATCAGAAAGAGACGCAGTCATGCAGTAGCCCTTGAGACAGGACACAAGCCCAACGAAACTGCCGTCTAGTACGTGTGGCAATGGATGCAAACCGCAAGCGTTCTGTCAAAGCGCTGATAACGCCTTTGAGATTAATCGCTGTCCGCATGTCGCTGTGGTTGGGGCCGCCATCGCAGCTTCGCGGAACAGCGCGCTTGTCCGTTTTAGCTTCTGCGAGCGCCTGTTGGATGCGCCCGTCCGGTTGAGGAGCAATAGGAAGCGAGCTGCGACCCGGTGGTGCGGCCCCATGCGCTTTGCAACTCGCACTTTGCATTTCGACTTCTCTTGTGGCTGCTTTCTCACAAGTCATACACAAGCGCAAGACCCTAAGAGGCGCCATGGAGCCGTCATTAGCAAAGCCCCCGGTGACGGCGGGCAGCAGCTATCTGTCGCTCAAGACCGTCTGGTTCTGCTCGCTACTGCTGATCCTGAGCGTGCAGTTCTGGATGATCAACGAGACGCAGCGCATGGCGTCGTCACAGGCGCTACTGCGGGTGCACTTGCCCAGTCTCCGAGACTCGGAGGCGAGGGAAACAGAGGAGCGAGAGCTCATCCCCTCTACAGGCGCCCCGCTCGACGAAGAGGACATCCCGAGCGCCATGGATCTCGTGCTCAAGTACCGATACAACGAGACGTGCGTGAAGCTCGAATCGCACCACCTGGAGGGGCTCTTCATCAAGCCTGACCTGTGCATCTCCCGGCGGCGCATGCAGCAGATCCTCACCGACCTCGTGCTCGTCACGTCCGCCGTGTTCACGGAGCACAACATCACGCACTTTCTCGACAGCGGCACGCTGCTCGGCTCGCATCGCCACAAGTCTGTGATCCCGTACGATGTTGACTCGGACATGGGTATCGACGCGGCTGGCTACGAGATCATCCGGCACACACCGATCCAGTTCCCTCCCGCGTACTATCTGCAAGTCTTTGGCAGCAACGTTCATCCTCAAGGCACGCGGTACATCGAGCTGCCGGTTCGAGTGATCCACCGCGAGTCGGCGCTGTACCTGGACGTGTTCGTGTACTACGACTGGATCGATCGAGGAATCGAGTGGACGGGGCCACCCCCGGCCGGCAGCTTCATCAACTGCGTCCATTGTCCGCGCCTGGAGGAGACGCGCTGGGAGTTCAAGCTGCCGCGCAACTGGGTGTACCCGCTCAAGGACTGCCGCTTCGCCAAGCACACGCTCAAGTGCCCCGGCGAGACGGAGAAGTACCTCGTGCACATGTTTGGCGATAACTACATGGTGCCGGTCGCGTACAGCTGATCAACAACACCTGTTCGTAAAAAAGTATCTCCTTTCGGTTTTGTTTGTGTGTGTGTGTGTCACAAAATGGCTACACTTCGTGCTGGCTTCCACGAGCGAACGATTTCCACTTTACTGGCATGTCCCTCTTCCGATATATAGTGACATCGTAAACCGTGCATTTTGCGTGATGGCGCATCTTATCGCGAGGGATGTCGCGTAAAACACCGCATTTGATTCTCCCCCCCCCTCACACACACACTTGGGTTCGTTCGCATCGTTAGCGGCGGGCGGTGCTGACGAGAACGGACGGAGCGTCATGAAGGTGGCAACGGCCGTAGAGACCGCAGCAACGGAGATGGCGCACCCGGCGAGGCACGCGGCGCGCGGAGGAGCGGCCACGCTGGCCGTGCTGGCGCTGCTGACGAACGCCATGAGGAACCGCGGCGTGCTCGTCTCGCTGCTGCTGCTACGCTGGCGGCGCGCGTTCCAGGCGCTCAGCGTCACGTTCCCCTCGCGAAGCGTCACCGCTGTATCAGTGTTTGTGGGTGAGTGCATTGCGTACGGGTTTGGGTCAGCTGCACGGCCACGCGACCATGATGCTCACTATCTCATCCTGCTCCTTCATGTGTGTGTGTGTGTGTATTTCTTGCAGCGGTGTACCGGTTCGTGCATCGGCTGGGAGTACGATTAGAGAGACGAAAAGAGCGTCTTGACGCTGCGCAGAAGTCCCAGGACGGTGCAGCTATAGCCACTGCCGCGACTACGATCGCCACTACTGACAGCAGCACGCGCGCATCTATCGCAGCCTCTGTGTTTGGTGTACTGTGTATCGACCCCGCGAGCAGATCAGCGATCATCTCGCTGCTCTCGACCAACACAGCGAGTCTGCTGTTCAGAAAGTACGTGGCGAAGCACCCGGAGCTCGCCCACCTTGCACCGCTAGGTACGTTATCAGTATCTTGACCCGTATGAGCTGCTGTTTGTCTGTGAACTAGCGATGCTAACGTGCCGATTGTGTCCATTCGGGAATGCTGCAGAGCTGCTGCTGTTCATGTCGTCGGGCGGCTGGATCATGTACTCGGCGTTCTTCCACCCGTATTCCTACGAGCCATCGCACATGAAGCTCATCATGAAGTACACGCTCGTGTCCCCCGAGGGTGCCACTCGCATGCAGGACCAGTACCGCGACGGACTCAACCCGAGCACGTGCGAGCTGCGCCACCCGGGGCTCGAGTGCACCGAGTACCTCTTCCCGGGCTTCCTCAAGCGCGTTGTAGCGCTTGGTTACCGCGTCTACTTCCCCGTGCACTTCACGTCGTGGCTGATTTCGCTGCGCTACCCGAAAGTACGCGCGACGCCGCTGCCTGAGATGCTCGTCAAGTTCCTCACGAAGCTCACGCGCTCGGCGATGTACATGATCGGCTTCATCGGCATCGGCTGGACCTTCAGCTGCTACTCGACGCCGATCGGCGACCGCTCGCTCGCGTGGCGCAAGTTCCAGTTTGCGCTTTGCGGGACGCTGCCAGCGCTCTCGATTCTCTTTGAAGCGCCTGCGAGGCGAAGGCCCATCGGCGTGATCCTCGTGTCGTATGCGCTCGTGAGCCTCGGGACCGTGGTGACGCGCAAGCTGAAGCTGGGCTGGCTGCAGCAGGGCTCGGGTCCGATCCGCACGCTGCTCGACGTGGCGCTCTTCACGGGCGCGGTCACGTACACGCTGCCGGCCATGCTCGAGGGCAACGCGATCCTGCGCCGCATGCTGCTCGGCGGCAGTGGCGAGCGCCCCAATGCGAGCGCGAAGGCCAAGAAGAGCGCGGAGGAGGCGGCGAGGATTGCACGACAGACGTCCATCTAGAATTGCGTCCTTCGTTCGTCCATCCATCTCGCGTCTATAAATAGCTCCTCGCGACGTCAATCGAGATCGTGAAGTCGTGCGTGAGTGCTGGCCGTTTCCCTAAAAAGTGAAATGTGTAATTTCGAAAGTGGCCACTCTCTTGCGCAGCCGACCCATCTCCATTTTCAATTTGGTCCGCCGCCATTTTAGACCTGAGGTTTGGATGCCTGGGATCTCCCGATGACGCGGCAGAGACGCGCCAGCTGGTTGCAAGTGTATCCATTTTCCATTTTTCCATTCAGACAAACAGAAGGAAAGCAGCATGAAAGGCAACTTCCAGGGGGCGCCGGCGGGAGCTCTTCCCCGCCATACAAACGCTTATATAAAAGCGCTCTCTGTCAACCAACAGCCACCAGCGTATTGGGTGTCACAGAGTTCCCCATTCCCACGTGCCGCTCCGTATCAAAAAAGCAACAGCGATCTCCCACCATCTCCATCACCAGTGGCCACAATGGCCCCCTTGGCTCATTCTCTATTCGGACACCAGCAGCTCAACAGCGCAGGTATAATACACACAGACAGCTAGCTACTTCACGCGACATGGCCAAGATGAAGAACCTCGTGCGCCGCATGTTCGGCAAGGACGCGCTGCACCTCAAGCTGCGGCGCGCCGTGGAGACGCGCAAGCCGCGCCAGATCGCCGAGCTGCTCGAGCAGGGCGCGTCGCCCGTGTTCCGCAGCGCGCAGGACAAGCCGCAGCAGCTCAACGCGCTGCTGCTCGGGTGCCAGCAGGGCGACGCGCACATCGTCAACCTGCTGCTCGACTGGTTCTTCCACCAGCGCGCGCTGCTCGCCCACTGGGGGCCGCAGATGTACTGCATGGTCATCCGCAGCGGCCACTGGAAGGCGTTCCTGCGTCTGCACCAGCGCAACGTGCCCCAGCACGTGCAAGACCCCGAGGCGAGCGCCAAGATCCCAGAGCCGATCTTCATCGCGGCCGAGAGCGGTCAGCACCAGATCCTGTCGTTCCTGATGAGCCAGGGTGCGCCCGAGTGGCGCAGCTATGAGTTCGGCGGCCACTCGCTGCTCTCGATCGCCAGCAGACACGGCCACTACGAGTGCGTCGAGGTGCTGCTCGCCAACATGATGCCCACGTTCGGCGTGATGGACTTCGCCGTCGACTGCGCGCGCAAGCACCGCCAGGCGCACGTGCTCGTGCTGCTCACGAGCTGCCTGCCCGAGTACAACTCCAACCTGTCGCAGGTGCACAAGCCGCCGTACAACCTCAGCAGTGGTAACCAGAGCTCGCAGGGCTCGTCGCGCTGCACCCTCCTCGACGACGTTGCGATGCTGCAGCGCCAGCGCGGCCACCACCGTGGGTCGCTCGCCGAGACCGAAGTGATGAGTGAGTACGACGAGAACGACCTCGAACGGCGCAGCAGCGCCTGGGGCCTGCAGCGCTACTCGGACGAGAGGGACTCGCTGCCGAGCTCCGACTACGGCATGCCCTTCTCCAACGACTCGGACGAGGCCGCGTACCAGCGCTACAATCCGAACCGACAGACCATGGATGGCTACGCGCTCCTTGAGGCTGCGAGAGAAGCAGACGCGCGCAAGAAGGAGCGCCGCGCGTCCGCCGGGGAATTCGAGAACCGACAGCGCAGCTCCGGCGAGCTCACGTGGAACTCGTCGTCCTCCTCGCAGCCCGTGTCCTCTGAAGACGACGAAGAGCGCTGGTACGCGATGAAGCCCACGGACTCGAGCGAGCTCATCCACCCGTACATCAAGTCCAACACGAGCAGCTGCTCAAGCAGCAGCACGGACCCGTTCACGGACTTTGACGGCACGTTCCACGCGGCGGCCGAAGAGCAGGTCGCGTCCTGGCGCTTCACCAAGAAGAGACAGCCGCTGCAGCCCAAGTCGAACCCCAAGCGCGAGCGTGAGCTGGTGATTGCGTCGCCGCCGCCACCGATCTTGCAGTCAATGCCAATGCCAATGCCAATGCCAATGCAACCACTGCCGCCGATCTCGGGCTCCACGGTGCACATCCCGACGCCGCCCGTGTCCAACAAGCTCATCAACATCCGCAGCAGCAATTTCCGCAGCTGTCGCACGCTGCCTTCTATCAGGGAGGAGCGCTCGCCAGCCATCGGGCAGGACTAAGAGCTACAGTAGTCACTACCATGCTGTACGTGTATACTCTACCAATAACAACCAACGAAGCAATCAGTGTACCATTGTCCCCATACTCGTTTAAACTCAAAAGTATTCAATTTGGTTGGTTAGCAGCGTGAGTTTCTCCCAACTGCGAAGGTTTGACCTGTAAAATGGATTATGGCTGCTGCTGTATGGACCTCTATTCGCTATCGCAGACGCCGTGGAAGCCCAGATGCACGCCCTTCTCGATGTCCTTGAGCGTGGACGAGACGCCGATGACGCCCATGGCCACGGCCGAGAGCCCAATGGTAGCCGCGAGGATGTACACGACGATGGACTCGCGCTTGAACTTCTTCACCAGGTACGCGACCACCTTCTGGCCGCAGAGGCCGCCGATAAAGCCAATGAACGCGAACCAGGCCGCATAATCATACTGGAGTGAGCCTGGGAACTGGCCCGCGATCGCGAACTGCAGCGTCGTGGACGACGACGTGAAGAGGATCATGAAGCTCGCCGTGGCCGACTGCACGGGCGGCAGAATCCCCATCTCGAGCATGATGGGCGCCTTCACCATTCCGCCGCCGATGCCCAGCAGGCCCGCGGCGATGCCCGCGACCACGCAGTACGCTGGAAACTTGGTCACGCGCGGCCTCGTCCAGTGGATGTCGCCCTCCGTGAAGTGGTAGCCGCTCAGCACCTTGAGCCGGTTCTCGAGCCGCAGTCGGTGGCCGATCCACAACGTGATGCCCACGAGGAGGCCCGGCGGCAGCAGCGTGAGCGCCCAGTAGCTCTTCGAGGCGCACTGCACGCCGATGATGCTACCCGAGCCGTGGCCGCCGCGCAGCAGCGCCTGGGCGAACACGATGAGCCACGCGACGACCAGCGGAAGGACGAGCTTCAGCGGGAACTCAGTGGCTTCGCGTCTTTCAATCGCGTGGCGCGTCGTCGTCAGCGCGTCATCATCGGAGGCTATTGACAAAGAATGACAATTCAGACACAGTCAGACAGGAGACCCTAAATGAGGCACCTTGAGACACACGACTCACAGTTGGTGAAGGTGCCGAAGCTCGCCTTGCTCTGCAAGACGAGTTGGGTGGTGCTGGCGTCGCCGTCCCCGTAGGTGCGGTGGCTCGCGTGGCGCTCGCGTGTGTGCAGCGGCGGCAGCGACTCAAAGTCCCTCTCGTCCTCGGCGCGCTCCTCGCGCAGCTTCTTGTTGCGCCTCGTGATCGCCAGCCAGCGCTTCGCCGCGATCTCCACGTCGAATTGCTACAGAGAGACAAAAGAGCAACACGATGTGAGAAAATGCGCACTGCTACCATACGGTCAGCAAGACGAGAGAGACACGAGCGTACTCGGTAGATGGACCAGCGGCGTCCGCGACCACCGCCGCTCGGCCGGCCCTTCAGCGCCGACTTGACGAGCTCGCGGTTCTTCTTCGTCTCCTTCTCGCGGATCTGTTCGTCAAACCCATACGTGAGCTCTTCGTACAATATCACCGAGTACTAATATAAGCACAAGTCCGTACCTGCTGGCCCTTGAGGAACGTCTTGTACGTGATGAACGAGAGCAGCGAGATGAGCAGCACGAGGATGAGCCAGTTGGGGAAGATGTGGTTCATCATCACGCCCAAGATCGCGCCGATGAGCGTCGTGGGCTCCATGATCGCCGCCACGGTATAGTCGATGATCGGCACGTGCGGCTTCGCTGTTGATCATCACACAAACGATAGCAACACGTCAGTAAGCGAGCTGCAGCCGTCCAGTATGATACCACAACGTACTCGGGTGCTTGCGGTGGTAGTTGAACAGATAAATCGCGACGGCGTTGCCAAAGATCGTGGCCTTGGAGAGCGGGATGGCGTGCTTGGGGCTCAGGCCGATCACGAAGATGAACCCTGGCACGAGCAGTCCGCCGCCGCCGATGCCGCAGCCCGAGCCGAGCGCGGTCGACGCGAACGCGACCACCGTGGCGGCCACGTCGCTGACCGTGAATGGGTCGAAGAGGTCCTTCTCGATGCAGAAGGCGGCGACGACGCTCTCGCCGCGAGAGTTGGTCCCCACAGCGGCCTCGAGCTCCTGCGTGAACGGATTCTCGCTCTGGAATGCGCGGCAGCGCTTCGAGTGATCGCCCGCGTGCTTGACGCAGTCGCTGTCCTGGCGGCAGTACTCGCAGACGCTACGAGATGCACAGGTGTCACACGTCAGTCGGTTTAGTCCGTATGACGAGAGCAATCGATACATGCAGATATGCAACAACGCACCCTTCGATGCACGCGAGGCTGGGCAGGTAGCCGCAGTCCGACTGGCTGTGGCAGCGCAGGCCGATGAGGTCGTGCAGCGGCGCGCTCCGCTCGTCATCCGCATCCGACGCCACAGCCAGTTGCTGGCTCGCTGCTGGTGACGCGTTTACGAGCGCAAGCAGCACAGCCGCACAGCTCAGCAACTGAAGCACGCGATGGCGCGCGGTGCCGCCGCTGCTGCTGGTGGCTCTTCTCGCCGCCATTATTGTCTCTCAGCTTCCCGCGGACTGGACGAGCTTGTTGCACTGGTGCTGGCGGTGCAGTTGGCCTGTGGGGAAGCAGGCGAATTGCCGAATGGGGCCATGCGGATGCGCTCGTCCCCAGCTGCTGCTAATGCAGGCGAAGGCCGCATGCGCAAGCAAACAGGAGCGTCAGCTGCGCCCGGTCCTTGCATGCTTTGGGCGTGGGCTCACGTGGCCAGAGACTGGGCCGCGACTCGCTCAAGTCTAATCTGCTAACTGTGTCTGATTGGCTATAAAGGCAGACGAGCCATAATTTCAGCGAATGAGCGGACACAAAGTATTCACTCGTATTCCTTGCGCATGTCAAAGGTGGCATTCCGTCGCTCCGACACGCAGACTGACACGGACGTGGGGGGCCACCAGTTCCTGCCTGCGTCTCTGCTGCTTGGAGTAATACCAACCTGGCCGCCTCCACGCCCGGCTGTCACCTTCCTGCTTGCTTTTTCTGTTCTGCCTCACACGTCTCACAGAAAGCAAAAAGCCCGAGACCACCCAAGCACTTCGCACTCGATGTTTGTATGCTTGGGACGTTTATCTTGGTGTTTGTATGGCTTGTTGGGCGAAGAAAGTATACGGTCAACTGTCGCGTATTTTGGGGGGTGCTTGTCTTGGAGTTTGTATGCGTTTTGGAGGTTACGACAGCCAATCAGCGAGCTTTATGTGGACTGAACGCTTTCGGCGACCGATATCTTCGCAGCCGGCCGCTTTGCTTTTTCGGGAACGGAAGGAGTTGGCCTCGCACAGCGGTGCAGGTGGCGGCGATGGGAGCAGGCGAGTGTGGAGACTTCGCTGAACTTGCGCGAGAGGGGCTGCGGCTGCAAGAGGCGTCCTCGCTCGCTTTAGCGCTGCACCCAAGTCATGCTTCGGCTCTCTCGCCTTGCCTGCTACGGCTGAGCTCCAGTGGTGCTGCACCCTTGCGTCGCAAGCAGCGGCGTCTGCTGAGAGAGAGAAAATAAATAACCGCAGTCCATGCTGTAGTACTGGTACTTTTGGGGGTATGCGCGTTCGCCATTGAGTGCGCTCGCAAGTCGCCAATCACGCCGCCGGTTGAGCTGGTATCTCTTCTGAGCCAACAGATTAATGAACTGTTGGCTCAGAGCGCAAGGAGGTGTCCAGTCTGGAGAAAAAAGCTGGTCCGGAGAAAGTGGGACCTCGCTGCTTCAGCTTTGTATCCGTTGACAAACGTCAGCGGATGCGTGAGCCATTCATTCCCTCCTCCCCCCCTCAGTCGTTCCCTCCGGATCAACGCCTCTCTCGTGTAACAAGAGAGATTTCGTGCCGCTGTTGCATGCGAGCTGGTGATTAGACCTGTTCGAGCGTGTGTTGCTGGTGCGTCTGGCGCTCATGCGTGGGGATGCGTGCGACGCGCCATGGCCTGGAGAATCAACTTGGCGCTCTCCAGCCGCTCATTGTGAAACGATCGGACAGGAGTGAGGTGATCCCATCCAACTGATCTCCACTCACCACCCCTTTCTCTGCAAATCCTTGGTGGGAAACGCGGTAGTTGTCTCGAGTCCAGGGACTCCACTTCGGCTGCGACTGGTAAAGCCCAGTGGCCAAAGCGCCACCACCACTGCACTCTTGCGCTCTGTCGCAGCAATCGGTGGCTTACGCTTTGCTGAGGTAAGTCTAATACTGCACGGTAGCATCTGGGCTGTTCGCGCATTCACATTCGCCGCTGCACGGATCTGTCGGGTGGAGTGTGCTCGTTGCCAGTCATGCCGCTGGTTGAGTTCGGAGCCCAAGCAGGCTGCAGATCTTAGTGATGAACGAGCAGGTGACTCCCGAAGAGGGCTACAGCTTCGGAAAAACGAACCCATCAACTGGCCTTTGGATCGTTTTTGACCCGCGAGCGTGGGCGTGGCATCGGGGTGCTTACGTCGACAAACCCGAGTGCAAGAAATCGCGCCCTCGAGCTCTCTCCGTTGAACGGGCCGTTCCCTCCACCCATTTCGTGTGCTGCTCGGAGAAAGTGAGATAGAGAATGCGTGTCGCTCTTGAGTGCACGGTGAGGATTGCTCGCTGACGCGCCAGGTGTTGACGCCTGGGACGCATCACGGCCTGCCATTCCGCACTGTCGCTCAGCAACGCATGCGCGTCGTGAGTGGACTCTGAAGAATGCTGCAACTGAGGTGATCCCATTACGCTCACTCCTGAGCGTGGAATGATAGTCGTCTTCATCAAAAAGCGTTCATGATATTTCACGATTCGCTTATATCCGCTTGAGCTTTTTGTGCCACGCGGAGTGGTCCACCTGAGCTGCGCGAAGCGCTCCCGAAACGACGCACCGAAGCAATTGACAAACTCACCCATCCACGCGTAGACGCGCTGTCAGCGTGCCTCTGCTCTTACAAGGCCAGCACACGCGCGCTCGCGCTCAGACAGAGAGACGGGATGTCGCTCTTTGAGAGCATCGAGAGCGACGTGGCCGCGCTCTTCGTGTCGCAGGGCTCGGTCTTCGACGCGCTCACGCGGAGCCTCATGGAGCGCACGGCGCGCGTGGAGAGCCGCGTGGACGCGCTCGCGACGAACGTGACCGGCAACTTCCAGAGCGCCAACCAGCTCATCCAATCGGTCAGCGCCACAGTGGACGCGCACGCGGCGGCCCTCGCGCGACAGCTCGAGCAGGTGCAGTCTCAGCACCAAGCAGCAGCAGCAGCCGATGGCGTCAATATCAACATCAGCAACAATAGCAGTGCCAGCTCTAACACCATCAGCAGCAGCAGCACTCTTGCTGTGAGTCCAACAACGAACGATCAGATGGACACGCACGAGCTCGAGTACTACATCATGACGCTCTCGCGGCAGCTCCACGTCGTGCTCGAGCTTTTCTTCCAGCCTTACGCGCACGACGTGGCGCACGGGATCCAGGCCAAACAGGCACAGTTCGAGACGATTTCAGACGTGCTCACGCAGAATGAGGTCATCCTCATGGAGCTCTCAGCCGTGGGTGCGCATGTTTCCATACCCGACAGCGACCAGCAGCAACAACAAGAGCAACAGCCGGACCAAGTAGAGCAAGAGCCCAAGGACGAGAGTAATACCCACATCGCTCAAGATCCATCTGTGGTTGACCCCATACTCGAGACGCACGAAGACGAAGCAAGCAATGGAGATGAGAATGAACTGCACGAGGAGGAGGTTGAAGGACAAGGCACTCCGAAGGAAGCGGCTGCAAGCAGCCAAGAGGAAGAGGTTGACAAGCCCTCAGACGACGATAATCAAACATCAACCCCAGCCAGTGCAATGGAGACCGAGCTACCAGTGGAGGATGACATGGAGGAGCTGCTGCCTGTTGATACACAGCCGAGCACCGAGACAGCGCCTGACGACCTGAATCCCAGCGAGTTCAGCCCGGCAACGACCATCCCTGGAGAGCCTCCCAGCGAGGCACACATCCGTGAAGCTCGAGTACGAGAGCAGACCGACCGCGAAGGACGGCGGCGCATCGGGAAACCCGCCGCCGATAGTGACTCGTACAGCTCTCGCAAGCGCAAGAAGAGTCTCTACGACTCGTTCCGTGACTTCCACACGCAGCAGCTGACGGAGGACGAGCGCCATCGGCTGAAGGAGCAGGAGTTGCTCCGTAAAGTGCAGCAGCTGCTGCAGGCCGCGAGGAAGCAGTGGCAGCAGGAGGCCGCGGCCTCCATGGCGCTCACGTGGCAACTCAAGCTGCAGGATCTCGAGAGCCAGCAGCTCAAGTTGCAGCGCGAGTGGCAGTACCACCAGCAGCAGACGCCGAACGACCTGATGCTGTTGCAGCAGCAGCAGAAAGAGTACGACAGGCAATTTGCAGCCTTCAGCGCCACGTTCCTCACGTCGCAGCAGTCGCAAGAGCAGCAGATCGCTCGCATCCTAGAGAGTTTGCGCGAGTTTCAGGACCAGTTTGTGCAGAAGGCGGACTTTGACAGCATGGCGAGCGCGTGGCTCCAGACTGCGCGCGACGAGTGTGTCTTTGGCGTCAACGCAGACGCACTCGCGAGCTTCAAACAGGGACTCGAGGACTTCCAGACTCAACTGGGCAACCAGGAGCTCTCGCCGCTGATTGGAAAGCTGCTGGATGAGGTGAACAGTGTCCTGGAGCTGCTCAACAAGGTGCTGGAGCTACTGGGCTCGGATGGCGACGGTCTCCATGGCTCCGAGGGTTTCCAGCTCATGCAGACGCTGCGAACTTTCCTCACGATGCTGGACGATCTGGCACAGAACTTGGAGAGCGACAAGGAGTCCAGCGCCAAGAGCGCCGCGTTCATCTCCGAGACGCTGCGGCAGATGGAGCTGGGGACCGCGAACCTGCTCGAGGCTTTTGAGGTGCAGCAGGACAGGTACCAGCAGATCTTTGAGCAGCAGCAGCTCGCGATCTCACAGCTGCAGAGAGAACTCTGGGACCAGAAGCAGGCGGACCAAGAGCTCAAGAGCCACTTGGCCGGGTGTCCAAGTCAGGAGGACACCATGCGGTTCATCCAGGAGCTCCGTGACCAGGTGCGTTCGTGCGTACTTGACTCTGTCAAATTGATTCTGTTGACGGTGTCCTTCTAAAATGGACATTTTTGTCGTCCACAGATCAACGCGTCCACATCCGACTCAGCCACACGCATGCTGGAGACGGTTGACGAGCTGCGGTTGCGCATGGGCGGCCTGCCGAACGCCGAGGTCATCGAGCGCCTCGCCCAGGCGATCCAGAAGAAAGCCGACCGCGCCGAGATGGATCGCCTCGAGAGGTGAGTAGTGGTCTGCTTAGCTTAGGGTTTTGAAATCGCTTAGAGCCACCCTAACAGATCGTCTACATTTGTACGGCTCGTAGACTGCTCGTTGAAGCCAACAGCGGACCCGTGGCGCCCGTGGGGTCCCTCATGAAGATGCCCATGAAGTGTCTCTCGTGCGACCAGAACCTCCCGTACGCACACACCAGTCGAGTTGGTGACTCGATCTCATCCCCAGAGCACCACGGCCATCCGCACCACCATCAGTCTCAGCACCACCACACGTGCTCTCATGAGCCTCAGACGCCCGAGTTCTACTACTACGCGCAGCCGCCTGGCAGTCCTGAGCCGGGCTTCCGAGAGCTCTTCGCGGCCACCTCGACGGCCGCAGCATCGCGGCGTCGCAAGCAGCGGCAGCTCAACCTGTCACTGGCGCTGTCGCCCAACAACCTCGGGGCGTGGTCGGACGTTGCTGGACTCAGCATCAACAGCAATAGGGCGTTCGTGAACTTGGACGACGGTCGCAACCGCATCCCACTGCGGCGCACGGTGCTCTCGGACCACGTGGTGTACGGGCCAGCGATCACGCCCAACGCCTTCAAGAAGCGCACGTTCGCCTCGGGTGCAATGGGCAACAGGATGCTCGAGACCGAGTGGGTGAAACTTGGGTTGCTATCGCTATCGCTGGGAAATCACCAACTCACAACCCATTCATTTGTTGATTTCTGCAGCCAACAGCGGACGTCGCGACCGAAGACCGCGATCCCACCGGACCGACGCGGAGAGATCATCACGCGCTCCGTCTCGTCCACGGTGCGCCACTCGCTCTATAGAGCATCATACCGAGGACCTTCAGTAAGCATTTAGCGCATTAACTCTACCGTGTGTGGACTCGTTCAGGTCATCATCCGGCCGTTCGCAGAGCAGCAGCGAGACCTCACAGCCGAGAAGCGCTCCAAGCACTGAGCCAGCCAACCGTAGATACTCAGACTCACCCGAGCGGGCTAATTATTAACCAACCAGCGACTGGCATGCAGCTCTCGACCTCACCTTCCTTGCCAATCTAAATATCCAACACAAACTTGGCCGCGCGCGCCGGCGACGCCTGGGCCTTGCTGCTATTGGCGCTGTTGCTGGGCCCACTGCCACCAGCACCTCCGGCCACGTGCTTGCGCGAGCCCGAGACCTCGTAGACGGCCGACGTGAGCGGCTCGAGCAGCTCGTCCTCGCTGTCGCTCATGCGGTAGATCTCGTCCAGGCGCTTGGACGTCACCCCCGCGAGCTTGGTCGTCAGCGGCCTGAAGGACGTCTCGTGCACCAGGATCGCCGTGTGGTGCGAGCTGTTGATCGCCTCGCCGAGCGGTGGCTGAGAGGTCGAAGCAATTGCAGTCCCAGTGGTTTTTGGGCCCTTGGTTTTAGTAGAAAACTTACCCACGGTCGCGCTCAACTCACTCGGTCCGTAGTAGCGCGACGGTGGCACGGGGATGCGGTCGATCACGAGCCGCCCGCCTCTACCGATACGGCCGCGGCACCGGTACTTGGGCAGGTGCATGAACACGGACGCCATGAGGTGCGACGACGGCACCGGGTACGACGGGTAGTGCGGCGTCTTCAGGTCGCCGCCATTCTCTCCATTAGCCTCGCGGTCCTCGTGCTCCTGCATCTTGAAGTTCGCGGTCGTGTCGTACTCCATGAACGTCGCCACGCGGGTCGGCGCGGCGCTCGGTAGAGACGCGGTGCCGGCTCCAGCAGCTCCACTAGCAGTAGTTGCTGGGGTCGCGAGCTTCGAGGCGTCTGAACCAGTCATACCCGCAGCACCACTCGCATCCACACTGCTGTTAACACCACCGGCCTTGCTGGCGTCACCTGCGCTGCTGACGCCGTCGTCGCCCTCGCCATCGCGACGATGTTTCTTCTTCTTCTTCTTGCGCTTCTTGCTGCGGTCTTCTTCAATTGGCACCACGGGCTTCCGAGTCTCTCCACTGCGGTCCACAAGCTCGTGAATCGCCTGGCGGCGGATCTCGTCGAGAAAGTCGATGCTCAGCCGCTTGGCTTTCTCGCGCCGCTTGACGAGGTCCATGAGGTGGCGCACGCGGTCGCAGTCGGCGCGCAGCTGCTGCAGCTTGCGGTAGCCCTCCATGTCGTTCTTGCGGTGCTTGCGCAGCTTGTAGCGCTCCTTCTCGCGCGGGCGGAAGACCAAGTGCGGGTTCGTGTCGTTCAGCGGCGTCTGCGGCCAGTACTTGCGCAGCAGCGGTCGCTTGAGCGCCGCGCGCTTCTGCACCCAGTAGTTGTACACGTCAATGGTCACGCGGTTCAGCGGCGTCTTGGTCATCTGCAGCTGGCGCGAGAAGACCTCCTCGGCCTCGGCCAGCGTGACCACGCTCGGGTTGATGAGCGCGGACGCCTTCTCCAATGCATCGAGCATCTTCGCGAGCGTCTCCGTGCTGATCTGGTACCGCGGGTCGCCATTGTCGCCGTACTTGGGATGAGTCTTAAGCCACTTGATCTCCGCGAACTCCAGGTCGATGTCCACCTTGGCGTCCTCGTTGGCCGACGGCACGGTCTGGAAGCGCACGTAGCTCGAGGGCACGACGAAGTCGTCCTTCACGGCGTCGTCGTACGAGTCGACCGTCAGGTTCACGGGGATCGGGATGTTCTTCTTGCGCTTGGCCTTGTGTGCGGCCGATGTGGCAGATGCAGACGAGTGCTTGTCCCCCACGCTCTGTTCATACACATGCTAACTACGGTTAGAATGGGCCAATGGAGAGAGACAAAGCGGAGGGAGGTGAGGGACGCACGTACCCCCACGAGCTCCGCGAAGGCGGCGGCCGTGTTGGGCTGCGAGGACGAGGGGCCACCCGTGGCGCCGTCGTCGTCCAGCACCAGGTCCTCCTCCGAGCGGATGATGCGCATGCGCGCGTGCACGTCGATCTGCCGCGGCCGCAGGCTCTGGCGCCGCATGCTTATTCCTTCTTCTTGGCCTTCTCTATCGCATTATGAAGGCGCTGGGACGTCGCGGCGGCAAAGGGGGCCAAAACAAGATTGGACGGTGTGGGCCACATCCACGACTTTTTTATTTCATCCACTTCTTTCGAGCCAAAAAATGGATAAAAGTAAAACAAATGGATACAAAGTGGGGGGTTATGTCTTTGACAAAATCCACTTTAATCCATTTTCTCGTCCAGTCCGCAAAGACTAAATTTAGTGAGTCGTCCATGTGAGGAAGACACTGGGCTGCTGAGGACCCGGCCTCTTTGGACAAGCGGCCTGTACGCTTTTGCACTCAACCACGCTCTCTCTGAACAAACCGCCAGTGTATGCTCTGCGAGTGCATGTGCGACGCACCAAAGCTCGAAGCCCAGCTTTCAGCGAACAAACAAAGTCAAACTGTCGTCTATTCCTGCTTGGTCTTCTTCTCCTGCGCCTCTGCTTCTCCATCGCTACTGACTACCACTCCATCGCACTTGCGCTTCTGCCGCTCGAGCGGGTACACCTGCCGGACGTTGATGTTGATCCGCTGCGCGCTCAGATACGTGCGCACAGCCTCTAGGTCCTCGGTCTCTTCGAGTGATTTGCCCTCAATCAGCACTTTCCACTGTGTCTCGGGGATCTCAAAGCTGCCCGTTGGAAGCACTTTAGCCACTCCGTGGTAGCTCAGTCGCGAGTTCCCGCCCAGCACCGCGAGGTCTCCACTGCGAAGCACCACCTCGAGCGGCTCCTCGTCCTTCGTGAGTCCGCCTTTCAGGAACACGGAGCTGCTGCCGAGCGAGAGCGAGATCACCGGGTGGTCCATCGTGTACTCGACGTCGTCCTGGTGGCCGCCCATGGTCGAGTTCTTCTTGTAAAAGTTCACGATCACGGCCTCGGCCGCGATGCTCATGCCGCAGGCGCGCGCACATTTGATAGCGATCTTCCCCAGCAGCTCCGGCACGGGCGAGAAGTTCTCCTTGTAGTACTTGCGCGCAGTCCACTCGTAGTGGTAGCCGCACGCCGTCCAGTGCAGTTTCGACAGCGCAGGCGCCTTGCTTGGGTCCTGTGGGTGGCTCGCGCGCGCCTTTTTCCAGATCTCAGCCACCTGCTCGTTCTGCAGGCGCATGTTGGTCACGTGCGGTGCCTCGGCGTACTCAGTCCTGTGTGATGCATTGGCAGGACGACAGTGAGCACCTATTGCTCTACACAGCCTTGCAGACCACAAGCACAAGACCCGCTACTACATGTACGCACATACAGACAGGCGTGCGCGATCGCGAGCTGCATCTGCGGGTCGATCGCGTTCGGGATGATGTAGAAGCCCTCGTGCTGCGCGCCAAAGCCGTCGAACGCCAGGATGGGGTGCGGCGCGCTCTCGGGCGTCCACTGCCACTCGCCCACTATGCGCACGCGCTGCTGCTGCTCTGGCGAGAGGTCGAGCACGTCCAGCAGCTCCGGATCGGCGCGCACCTGCGGCTCCGTCATGGGCTTCCAGCGCTTCTCGCGCCGCTTGTACGCCGTCGTCGCCATCCGAGCAATTAAAAGTGCTTGTCAGCTGGAATGCATCAAAGAAATGCACAGGCGAGTCGAGTCTGTCGAAAACCTTTGTATGCAATGTAAAGAGGTCAGGAAATCTCTTCATTGGGTATAAACTGGCCTCGTGGACATCCAGAGGTGTGTGTGTGTGCATCCGAGCCACTCGTCAACCCCGCAGGCCTCTCTGCGAAGAAATCGTTTCGGCTAAGCGCGGTCCAGCGCTCCAGTCGTCTGTCAAAGGCCAGCCAGCTGGTGTAGAGTCCACTTGGGCTGAGCAGGGATGAGTCTGGCTTTGGTAGAGGTAGGTTCGGCTACTGGAGGGCTTACGGGCTCGGAGACAACTCATAAAGAAGAAGAAGGTGACAAGAGAGAGAGATTTCAAAGTGTTGCGCGTGTGTGTACTCTATAAACAAAAGGGTTTATGTATTCTCTCTTATGGCCGTCACCAGTGCGGCTCATATGCTCGAGTAATACTATAAGATACTGCACTCACACACACATACTCAACTACACAGTTCATTGAAAAGCACAGTCTCATCCCCGGGGATGGAATGGCACACACACACATCCGCTAGCTCGCTGCTTAGAGCAGCAGGTACGCCACCGAGACAGCCACGGCCGCCAGCGCTGGCACCACGCGCGTGGCCGAGCTCTTGGTGTTGGCGTCCAGGACCTGCTGCTTGGTGTTGCTGGAGGCGTCTTCGGTCGACGCCGCCACCTTGGTCGAGGAGCTCGCTGGGGTCACCGCTGGGCTGAGGTTTGGCTGTGGGAGCGAAGGGCATGGCGACGGCTTGCTGCCTGGCTGTGGGAGCGAAGGGCACGGCGATGGCTTGCTGCCAGCTTGTGGGAGCGAAGGGCACGGCGACGGCTTGCTGCCAGCTTGTGGGAGCGAAGGGCACGGCGACGGCTTGCCACCTGGAGTGGTAGAGGCTGGGGTAGCAGATGGAGCCTTGCCCGCACTCGCAGGCTGGTCATCATCTCCGTCATCATTGTTGTTCGAGGCTGGCGCTTGGTTGCCCTTCGTCGTGGAAGCAGCTGGGGTGACGGCCGGGGCCGCCGTGGCGGTGGAGCCCTTCGTGCCAGTGGAACCCGACGCTGGCGTGGTCTTGGCTGGAGTCGCAGCAGGGGCCGCCGTGGCGGTACCGGTGGAGCCGGAAGCTGGCGTGGTCTTGGCTGGGGTCGCAGCAGGGGCCGCAGTAGCAGTACCGGTCGCTGGCTTGGCGGAGGTGGAAGCAGGCGTGGCAGCTGGGGCAACCGTGGCAGCAGCGCCGGTCGAAGTAGTAGCTGGGGTGGTCTTGGCCGGGGTCGCAGCAGGAGCAGCAGT
>JAASFQ010000570.1:0-18924 GCA_023333845.1 Globisporangium polare | reverse complement strand
GGATGAAGCTGGTGGAGTCAGTCGAGAGCGAGATCCGGGAGTTCCTCTCGTCGAACGAGATGTCGCTGGAGGACGCGCGCAAGTACCGTGAGCAGCTCATGGAGTGTCGGAGTCGAAGCGCGAAATACGAAGACAACGATTCAGAGGGGTTCTTCTCGCTTTGCACGCATTAGAGCGCAGGGTCGAAAAGAGATTTTTCTGCGTATTGAGCCTTTGACGGAGCGGTGAGTTGATGAAAACACTCAAGCATGTGAAATAGACTCTCGCAGTTGCAGGTCACAGCTGCTTGCGTCTTCCGTTGTTGAGTTGAAACGGCGCCGTCGACACCAACGCAGTTGTGTCGCCATGAAGTGTTAGTCAAACAGAGAAGGCAGATGCATTGCTCGACCTCCCTGACTCGGATACTGCGCATCATTCACATTCTCAATGCAGCACTCCGAGCAGAGATGAAGCATGCATGCGACAATATGTACAATGAGAAAAGAAGCGGACAGCACATCCTTTGGTTGCAAGCAGAGCCTCTTGAACCGGGGCCTTGCGCCACCCCTCACGACATGACCTGCTTGGAGGTCGCGAGATGCTGCTTCTGCTGGTCGCTCGAGCTCGCGTTGTTGCTGTCGCTGTTGTTGCTAGCTTGGTCACGAGCAGGAAGAGCCTGGACTCGGGCGGGAGCTCCTCCTCCGAGTTGAGGTGGTTTGAGAAGTCCGTGATTGTCAAGGAAACGCTTGGGTTTACAAAGTGTTTTGCTATGAACAGCTTTCTTTTCTTGAAAAGTAAAATCCTCGTGATTTCAAAGCGATTTACAGTGTGGTTCATCAGGATTTTTCAGCCAAAAAAGTGGTTTTGTCCATGTCGCTTCATTTGCATTTTATCACGATTGGCCGTGACGATGGCGACGACGGACAAGAGCTTCTCGCAGCCGACGCTGCAGTCGCTGTGGCGCCGAGCCGTATCCGCCGTGGGATCCTCTGCTGCCGCGCTCGTGCGCACTGCTGCGCTCTCGTTTGCTGCGGTCGATGAGGACGTGGACAGCGCAATACAACAGACAGTTATCGATGCACCAGCAGCAGAGCTGTTGGTGGATGCAGTGGTGAGCGACGCAGCAGCCGACAGCCAAGCTGGTGGCGACGATAGCGTGATCGACAAGGAGGGGGACATTTGTACCGATGTGCGAAGTGATGCAATAGCACATGGTGGTGCTGCTGTTGAGATCTCTGCAGTGGACGATCAAGCGGAGGTGGAGAGCGAAATGAGAGAGGCAGTGAACGGCCAGGCGGACGACGACGACGAAGCGGTTGATGCAATAGTAGAAGACGCAGTGGCTGCAAGCGACGACGAAAGTGTGTCTGACGACGAAGCGGGAGTTGACAACAATGACGCAGACTACGAGGTGGAAGATGACGACGGTGATGAGGACTACGAGGTGGATGGTGACGACGACCCGGAGGAGGAAGAAGAAGATGATGATGATGACGAGCCGGAGGACGAGGAGTTTGATGCAGGTTCGTCGGCGCTTGAAGCATGAGTGTCCAGCGATATTGTGACTGACCATCTCCTGTGTCTCAATGCCGCACTATACAATCGCTTAGTGGACGAAGCCAAGCTGCTCACTATCTCATCGAAAGCAGTGCGGAGAAAGCGTGAACACTCTCAGTCCGGATACGACTTCCAGTGCGCAGTGGTGACCTGCGGCGCCACGTTCACCAAGAAAGACCACCTGACACGGCACATCGGTCGCTTCCATGAAGGTGTGCATCGTCGTTTCCTTAGATTACGAGCGTCACTCTGTCACCAGCTCTATTGCTAACATCTCTCCATGCACAGCCAGAAGCGATCGCGAGTACAAGTGCGATCTCTGCGATGTGCAGTTCCCGACGCGCCACGAAAAAGAACTCCACGACCGCGAGGTGAACCACTCACGCTTCACGTGCAAGGTCGCGGGGTGCGCCAAGAGCTACTCGAAGCGCGAGCACTTGAACCGCCACGTGCTCACGTCGCACACGACGAGTGATGGCACCCAGGAACAGAAGCCGTTCCGGTGCGAGATCTGCGACATCGGTTTTGCGTACAGCCACGGGCTTGTGCGCCACAAGAACCGCTCGCACGTGAACCAGAACAAGCCCTACGAGTGCGCCGCGTGTCTGCTGGCGTTCAAGAAGAAGTCGGACCTGCAGGCGCACTCGTACGTGCACACGGGCGTGTTGCCCTTCGAGTGCGACGCGTGCCAGGCGCGCTTCGCCAAGCGTTTCCAGCTCGTGCGGCACGAGCGCTCGCATGGCGGCAGCAAGAAGTCGCAGGCTCAGGTGCTCTTCTGTGAGGAGGACAGCTGTGGCGAGATGCTCTTCTCGACCGAGGAGAAGGCTCAGCACGACCGTGAGGTCCACCACAAGCTCACCAGCGCGATTAAGAAGGATGAGAAGACGAAGAAGAAGGCTAGAGGACCAGCCAAGGGCAAGAAGCGCCGAAGAGCCGAATCGATACCGTCGGACGCCTCAGTGGATGCGGACGCGAACTACAAGACGCTGCTGGTGTGCCAGGTGTGCGCACGCACCTTCCAGCGCAAGCAGTACCTGCGCGCGCACCTGAGGACGCACTTTGAGGCCGTGGACGATCGCAAGATGCACGTGTGCCCCATGGACGGCTGCGCGAATGCGTACACGCGCAAGTCGAACCTCATGGCGCACTACAACGCCGTGCACGACGCCGTGCGCTCGCAGCGGTTCGTGTGTCCCTTTGACGGCTGCGAGGGCAAATTTGGCTACAAGAAAGTGCTGAATACGCACATTGAGAGCGTGCACGTGAACCCCACGCCGTCCAAGAAGCGCAAGTGCAAACCAAAGTTGGCCCGTGCGCGAGTGCTCGGCATAGGCAGTGGCGATGAGGAGAACAGCGATGTCCACGTGGTGATCGTCGACGGGTGAGTGAACATACGCACTTGGAACACCTGGGATTGCCATGTAGATAACCAAGGTTCCGGATACCAAGACTTGCTAATGAAGCTATCCATGACCAACAAGACAACAAGACATGCTATTGACTGAATCGTATCAGGCTCATGCAAATAGCTACAGCACCACTCACCGGACGTTCAGCGGAGTGTTCATTCGGTTGGGCCATGCCTGCGTCTCCAAGCATGTCTCCGCGCTACAGTGACGAGGATCTTCTGCGCGGGCGACGTCGGCATGTGCGGCACGCCCGCCAGCACCCTCGCCGTAGCTGAGCTGGTAAATGTAGCCATACTCGCTGAGCGCCGTTGATGAAATGACACACGCGCTCTCTCGTCTACTACTGCTACTGCTACGTCCGTTGCGGAAATGAAATCGCAATCGTCCACTGCGCGTTCCGTGGAGAGTTAGCCTCACATCCAGCAGGAACGTTGGATCGCATGCAAACTGCACAAGAGTTGGTTGGACCATGTCCGGTTGGCCTTGAGACCTTAGCACTCGGACATCAAATCTTCTTGCACCCCTATGTTGTTGTTGTTGAAAGTGAGGTATGTGGGATTCTACTGATGTTGCAACGAGATCGACCTGTATCCGCGGACAAAGGCGCTAGGTCTGTCGGCTCCGCTGCCAGAAGACAATGGCGTTGTCGAGTCGAGATGGGACCTCGATCCGTAGGGGGTTCGCTGTCGGGAAGTTGTCCTCGGCGCTTCTCTTGGTGTCCATGGCTTGGTTTTCGCGAGGTGGTCAGCCATCTTGCTGAGAGCCCGATAGTGGCGGAACCACGTGCGGCCCCTAATCGAGTCCGCGAGTTGTCGAGCACGCGCGTGCAGGGGCTGGAGTTTCTTGCTTTTCGGTTTCTTGTTGTGTCGCCGAGACGACGTGGATGCTGCCGTGCAAGTGCGTTGCTGCTGCCTGCAGACCCCGGATGCAGTATTCCGCAAGGTTGTTTGTGGCCGTGCTTGCCGCGAGTGAGACGCACCTCGGCCCGCCGTTACATCCCTGGACTGTGCGCTCCATGGAAGCTCAAGCGGCTGATGTCTTCGATTTACAATTTCTTCGATTTTCAAGGAGCTTTCTGCGAAACCTCTCAAGTGACGCGTCTCACGAGAAATCGTTGAAACTTCTCAGAGATAGCCAGCTCTCAAATGGCTTCATGTTCCGTTTGGCGATAGTCTCACGAAGAACAACAGCTCGCCGCCGACTCCTATACGCTCCGCATTCACGCTCGACCCAAGCGCCAAAAGCGGCCTTCCGGCCCTCAGGTTTCATTTCCCAATCATCCCTGGATCGACCGCCATGCTGCCTCTCCACGAGATGATCGCCTCTGGGCCCTGGAAGCTCATCATCCGAGCGCTGCTCGCCATCGCGCTCTCGGCCCTCATCTCCATCCCGATTCGAGCGCTGAACCGCAAGCTGCGCATCGCGCGAGGTCTCGCGCCGCTGAATGGCCCGAAAGGCGTCTTCTTGCTGGGCAACATCCCCAACTTCATCAAGCACAAGAACAGGATCTACCACTTCCTGGTACGAGCTTAAGTTCTAGGCGCGAGTACCAATTGACCACAGGCTAACTCATCGCATTGACCGCGTTACAGGAAGAGAACCTACGCGAGTGCGGCGGCATCATGAAGATGCCGTGGCACCTCTTCTTCGACGGCGCCATCTACGTAAGCTTTGCATGTATCTAGGCTCTAAAGCTGTTGACCTTGTATCAGTAAGCCCCTGACGCCTGCTATCCTCTTGTTCTGTGTATTCTTCTGTAGATCACGGACCCGGAGCACGTCAAGCACGTGCTCTCAACGAATTTTGACAACTACATCAAGCCGCAGGGCTTCATCGACGCCTTCCAGGAGGTCTTCGAGCACTCGTTCTTCGCGATGAACCACCACGCGAAGACACCGGACAAGGGTGCCAAGTGGCGTCTGCAGCGCAAGGTCGCGGCCAGGGTGTTCACGGCGAGCAACTTTCGCACGTTCACCGAGCAGGTCTTTGACAAGTACGCCCAGGCCATGATCGCAGTCATCGAGGCCCAGAAGAATCAAGATGTCAAGAGCCTGGAGCTGCCGCCACGCTGCGATATGCAGGAGCTCTGCTCCCAGTACACGCTCCAGTCGATCTTCGACATCGCCTTTGGGATCCCACTGCAAGAAGTAGTGGACCCGCAGACCTTTGCCCAGAGCATGAACTTTGTGAACGAACACTGCGCCAGCCGGCTCTTCGTCAAGCAGTACTACAAGCTGCTCAAGTGGTGCATGCCGAGCGAGTACCGTCTGAAGCGCGAGACCGACTTCATCCGCGGCATCGCGGACAAGATCCTGGGCCTCAGGCTTCAGGAATCCGATTCCGAGATCGCCACGCGCTCGGACATCCTCTCACTGTTCATCAAGAAGGCCCGGGAACTGGACGAGGACTCGTCGTCGCTGCTCTGTCCGGACACGCTGCGGTCGATCATCCTCACGTTCATCTTCGCCGGTCGGGACACCACGGCCGAGTGCATCACGTACACGTTCTACGGCATCGCGAGGCACCCAGAGGTTCAGCAGAAGATCGTCGACGAGCTCAAGGCCAGCAGGAAGACCGACAGCAATGGCCCACTGAGCTACGACGACGTCAAGAGCCTCAAGTACCTCGAGGCCGTGGTCTACGAGGCCGTACGGCTGTACCCGGCGCTGCCGTACAACGTCAAGATGGCCGTGGAAGACGACCACCTCCCCGACGGCACCTTCGTCCCCGCTGGCACGGACGTGGTCTACAGCCCATGGTACATGGGTCGCAACAGCGCCAAGCTCTGGGGTAACGATCCGTTGGCGTTCCGGCCTGAGCGCTGGCTGGAAATGAAGACCCGACCGTCGGCGTTCGAGTTCCCCGCCTTCCAGGCCGGGCCTCGCGTGTGTATCGGTATGAACATGGCGGTGCTGGAAGCCAAGATGTTTATTGCCGTGATGCTTGGACACTTCCAGGTCAAGATCCCGGATGACGAGCAACAGGAGCGCGGGTATTTGCTGAAGTCGGGACTGTTCATGGACGGAGGCCTGCCGCTCGAGATGACCCCACGAGACGCGCGTGCGTTCTCCTAAGCCTAGGCCAAGCTGACTGGGTTCAGCATGAGCATGTGAACCTCCACGTTGTGTTGAGTACTTGTATCAATGAAAGCTTCATGTGTGTAGCCATTCTGTGAAGAGCGTGAATGAGCAATAGTAAGACTGTCTGAATCAGAAAGTGCAGCCATCCTCCCCCTGGCACCATCCATTTCATATCGGCATCGACAACCGTGGGGGAACATGAGGTGATGACGACAGCGACAGTGGTCCAGTTGAAGACAGGAAGCGAAAGAGGACCGCGCACCACTGGACCAGCAGAAAGTCAGCCGCCATTGCCCTTGAGCTCGTCCTATTTGCCTGCCAGTCATTTACAAGTTCGCCACCAAGAGCTCAAGCGTTCAAGTGACGATCCAAGTTGGCGATGGCACTACCAGAGCCAAGTCTGCCGCACTGGAGCCAGGTACTCAATGCGCTCGCGGTGCTCGTGCTCACGTGGCTGCTCGCGAGCTTCGCAGTGTCACTCCAGCGCAAGATGCGCATCGCGAAGGGTCTGGAGGCCGTCCCAGGCCCGAAAGGCATCTTCTTGCTCGGCATTCTCCCAGAGGTCGCGACCAACATGTCTCGCTTCTATCACTTCCAGGTATGAGATTGTACTCTGTCGTCCCCATGCACGCACGAGCGATAACGCTGACGACTGTATGTGTTCCTCCCCAATCCTATAGGAAGACCTGATGAAGCAGTACGGCGGCCGCATGAAGCTGCCGTGGAACCTGCTCTACGAGAACTCCCTCTATGTAAGCACCACCTTCGAACGACTTGTCCGTACACGACTTGAGGCTAATGCTGTTCATTTACGATGCCCATTAGATCGCGTCCGCGGAAGACGTGCAGCACATCATGGCGACGAACTTCAGCAACTACATCAAGCCGCAGGCGATGCTCGACGCCTTCAAGGAGCTCTACGAGGACTCGCTCTTCTTCGTCAACCACGCGCACACTCCTGACAAGGGCGAGAAGTGGCGCGTGCAGCGCAAATTGGCGGCCAAAGTCTTCACGACGGCCAACTTCAAGCTCTTCTCCGAGCAGATCTTCTACAAGTACGCTGTGGACACGACCGGATCTATCGAAGACCAGGGTGGCAAGGTCAACATGCTCAACGTCGCTCGCCAGTTCACATTGCGCTCGATCTTCGACATCGGCTGCGGCATCCCGCTCCAGAACGTCGAGGACCCAGACGATTTCGCTGGCGCACTCGACGAGGTGAACACGCAGGGCATGTTGAGGCTCATGCTCAAGCGCCATTACAAGTACTTCTGGTGGTGCATGCCCAGTGAATACCGCATGAAGCGGAACGTCAAGGTCGTCTCGACTCTCGCGGATAAGATCGTGAGCCAGCGGCTGAGTGAGAGTGCTGAGAAGATCGCCAAGAGGTCCGACATCCTCTCGCTCTTCATCGTGAAGGCTCGGGAACTCGAAGAACAGAAAGGCTGGATGCTCGAGACCAAGACGCTGCGGTCCGTGCTCATGACATTCATCCTCGCGGGACGAGACACGACGTCCAGTACGATCTCGTACGTCTTCTACGAGATCGTGCGCCACCCTGAGGTCCAGGATAAGATCGTCGAGGAGCTCAGCCAGCTCCAGAAAGCCTCGTTCGACTACGACGACATGCGCAAGTTGCCCTACATCGATGCCGTCGTGTGGGAGACGCTGCGTTTGCACCCAGCGGTGCCGTTCGATCCCAAAGTAGCGGTCGAGGACGACCACTTGCCTGATGGCACCTTCGTGCCAGCGGGCACCGAGGTGAACTTCTGTCCGTGGTACATGGGCCGCAACAACACCAAGCTCTGGGGTGACGACTTGCTCACGTTCCGTCCTGAGCGCTGGCTCGAGATGAAGACCCGGCCGAGTGCCTACGAGAACCCGGTCTTCCAGGCGGGGCCGCGCATCTGCATCGGCATGAGCATGGCGCTCATTGAAGCCAAGATGTTCATCGCTGTGATGCTCAGCCGCTTCCACGTAGAGCTCCAGGACGAGGAGCCGGAAGAGCGGAACTACGTGCTCAGCGCCTCGTTGACTCTGGACGGCGGCCTGCCGGTAAAGGTGACGCCGCGAGACGCCCGGCCGCTCTGAGGTGAGGCATCGACTGAGGGGAAGGATGGCTGACGAAGCCACCGTTGAATCGTTGGGTGATGTGTCGTGTATGCATATGTGAGTGCGCGCAATCTGTTTGTCGTCAACAGTAGCCAGCAATCCAAGTGATGGATGAATTTCGTTGTCGTATTGCCTTGCAAGGTTGGGTTGGACGCGGATACTGACGGGAATCCACTTTGAGAAGGAGGATCCTTCGGTGATTGCGCACCTAACGATCGCTCAGCAGCTGACGCTCTCTTTGTGTGAAGTACGATTGCTGCTGACCAGCACTCGGCGCTTTCCACTGCTTGGTTCACCCATTCTGCGCGCGACAATCCAGCACCGTGATGATGATGATCAAGGACGGAACGCATTCCGCTTTCCATTCTCCCGGACCAGAGCTTCACTCATAGCCACATTCGAAATTCGCTGCTCGCAACTGCGGCCATTTCCAGGCTGCTTGTGCTCATCGATATGAGAGAGAGAGAGCGAGCGTGCAGGGACACCGGGTACAGTACTCATTGCTACTCCCTCGGATGACTCCATCGGTTGAGAAAGGCGGGCTTGACTTTGTTGAGGGGGGGAGCGGGGTCTTGGGCTCAAATGAAATATCTCGTTCGGACTCTTGCCATCTCCTTCCCATGCAAACCGCCAGTCTTGCACACGACACTGGTGCTGCAACCAGTTGTGTTCGATCAGTGCCGCTACAGTCCTCTAATGGTGACACTGACCCAATCGAGCACTCCAGACCCACTGGACAGCCAGAGATTATTAAGAAAGAGAAACAAACAAAAAAGAAGAAACCCAGCCGAAGTCGCGGCTGATCCAGCCACGAGTACTCAACTGGTGCGGTCGACCTCCTGGGGTCATCCGAGGGAGCCGAGCGCTCACGTTCGAGTGCAAAGAACCGCGCCGCGCGGCCCAAGAAGATCGCGTCTCCAATATCCCCCCCAAGTGCCGTTTGGTAGGCAGTCTCTGAGCCAAATCAGATCGGAATCTGCCATCTCCGGCGCACTCTCTTCACATCCCAGCCAGCCATGCTCGTGCTTCCACCACCATCGCCAGTCTCCTACGGCCAGATCGCCAGGGCCGTCGCGGCGATCCTGCTCACGGTGCTCGTGGTGCCGCTTATCTGGATCGTGCGCCACAAGCTGCGCATCGCAAGGGCGATCACGCCGATCCCGGGTCCGCGCGGCATGCCGCTGCTCGGGATGCTGCCGGAGCTCATGAAGAACTTGCCGCGCATCTTCCACTTTCAGGTGCAGCACCTTACTACCTCCTGGGTTTTCTTCATGCTGTCAGGCTTGGTGCGACCGCTCATCGAACATGCTTCACTGTGTGAACTGTAAACAGGAAGAGCTCATTAACAGGTACGCGGTCGGCGGCCGCATCAAGCTGCCAGTGACACTCTTCTCCGACGGTCTGATCTACGTGAGTGGACCCAAATCAATCCCCACTAGTCATCCGCGTGACCTTTTGCAACAGCTCACTTAGTGCCCTTGCTCTCTACTAATACCAACAGATCACGGACCCAGCGGACATCAAGCACGTGCTCGCGACGAACTTCAGCAACTACGTCAAGTCGGAGCTCTTCATTGCGTCGGCGGGCGAGACGTTCAACAAGTCCCTCTTCGGGCTCAACCACGCGCACTGCGCGGACAACGGCGCGATGTTCACGCTGCAGCGCAAGGTCGCGCGCAAAGTGTTCACGGCCAACAACTTCCGCCTCTTCTCGGAGCAGGTCTTCCACAAGTACGCGCTCAAGATGGTCGGCATCATCAACTTGCAACAAGGCCAGTGCGATATGAACGTCGTCAGCGGTCAGTACACGATGCAGGCGATCTTCGACATTGGCTGCGGTGTCCCACTGCGCGACGTGGACGCGTCGCTTGGTCTGCAGTTCGTAGACGCCATGGCGTTCGTGGTCAAGAACTCGGTCGACCGTGTCTTCCTCCAGCCGTACTTCCGGTTCTTCGGCTGGCTCATGCCCAGTGAGTACAAGCGCAAGAAGTGCGAGCAGCTCATCAACACTCTTGCCGAGGGCTTGTTGGAGAAGCGACTGAAGGAGAGCGAGGCCGAAATCGCGCCACGATCCGACATCATGTCGCTCTTCATCAAGAAGGCGCGCGGGCTGATCGATGAGGGTTCGTCCGTGCTCGACGTCAAGACGCTGCGCTCGATCTTCCTCACGTTCATCATCGCCGGCTGGGACACCACGGCCTCCTCCATCACGTACTCGTTCTACGAGCTCGCGCGCCACCCAAAGATCCAGCAGAAGATCGTCGATGAGCTCCAGGAGCTGACTTCCAGCGGTGACGTCATCTCCTACGACGACATCAAGAAGCTCAAGTACCTGGACGCGGTCGTGAGCGAGTCCATGCGGCTACACCCAACAGTGCCAGCCAACATGAAGTACGCAGCCGAGGACGACTACCTCCCGGACGGCACGTTCATCCCCGCCGGTGTAGAGATCATGTACAACTCGTTCTACATCGGCCGCAACAGTCCGATCTGGGGAAAAGACCCGCATGTGTTCCGTCCCGAGCGATGGCTCGAGATGAAGACCCGCCCGAGTGCTTACGACTTTCCCGTCTTCCAGGCAGGACCTCGCATCTGTCCAGGTATGAACATGGCGCTGCTCGAGACGAAGCTCTTCATCGCCGTGATGCTGCGTCACTTCGAGGTGCGGATTCGAGAAGGCGTCCAGGTCGAGGACCGCGGGTACATCTTCAGCGCCACGCTGATCATGGACGGTGGCCTGCCGCTGCAGATGACGCCGCGCTCGGCGAGTGCGTGCTAAGGAGCCGACCAGGCTGGTTGCGAGTCTGTAAGCACGTTCTAGAATGCACTGAACTTTACTGATGTGGCATGATGTCATCAACTTTTGTCGAGAGCCCTCATTGGTGACTCGATCCACTGGGTGATGGTCGATTCATTAGACTCCTTCACACAAAGCAAACGCTGACGTATTCTAACGAAGAGATTGACCTTCGGTAAAGAACCCATTGCGATTCGACACGACGGACTTTGCGGACGGAGCTAAAGGAGATTGGACTACGAGCACAGTAACCACGAGCATGCTGGTGGGATGTGGAACTCGAGGAAATGGCAAGATTCGATGTGACGAGAGGCCGAGAACTGCTCCGCATTCAGATTTGTACTCTTTGCCGCGCTGACGCAATTCCTTTGCGGTCGATCGCATCGGAGTGTTCCCTCTGATGAGCCCAGGGTCATCCGTTGGGGGCGATGGACGGCAGAAATGTCATTCTCGGAATCTTCACGAAGGAAGTGCGCACTAGCACACTTGGAGTGTTCTCATTGATTCATACCCAGCAAGCGACATTTCCAAATCGGAGATCTGTTGCTGTTCCCTCTGCCAGAGAGGACTACGATCTGCGATGTGGCCTCCAAAGCGCGACACTCGGGACCGAACGGATGCCATTTGCTAGCCGAACCCACGACACAACCCCTGTCATCAGTGCGAGATTCCGACCGCCTTGCGCGGTGTCATCTGTAGAGGCAGTCCGTCCTTGATCGTCAGTGTCGTGTTGAGCGTGAAGCCTCTGTCCTTGACCTTCTCGCCGTCCTGGATCTTTACTGAGAAGAGCTTGAGCAGCCTCGCAATGAGGATCTTGACCTCGAGCAGCGCCATGTTCCGTCCGGGGCAGACCCGCGGTCCTCCTTGGAAGACTGGGAGCTCGTACGGACTCGGTCGGGTCGTCATCTCAAGCCAGCGCTGCGGACGGAACTCGAGCGGGTCAGGTCCCCAGATTGGGTTGTTGCGGCCCATGTACCAGGTGTTGTAAAGCACCTCGGTGCCCGCTGGCACGAAGGTCCCGTCCGGGAGGTGGTCGTCCTCGACCGCCTGCTTGGTGTCGAAGGGCACCGTCGGGTAGAGTCGCATCGTCTCGCTGACCACGGCGTCGAGGTACTTGAGCGTCCTGACGTCGTCGAAGGACAAGTCGGATGACGTGCTGTCACCGATCGCCTTCTCTTCCATCTCGTCGACGATCTTCTGTTGGTGCTCCGGGTACTGCGCGAGCATGTAGAAAGTCCAGACGATGACTGAGGACGTGGTCTCCCAGCCGGCGAAGATGAACGTGAGGAAGACGGACCGCAGCGTCTCGACGTCCAGCACGACCCCTGCAGTTGAATCCTCCTCGCTCAGCTCGCGCGCCTTCTTGATGAAGAGCGAGACGATGTCGAATCGCTGCTCGATCTCCTCGCCGCTCTCCTGGAGCCGCTTCTCCAGGATTGTGTCTGCTAGTTGAGCCATGACCTGCTCGTGGCGCTTCATGCGGTACTCGCTGGGCATGCACCACCAGAAGAAGCGGTAGTAAGGCGCCGTGATGAGGCGCCGGATGGTCTGCTCGCGGATGACGCCGAGCGACTCGACGAAGCCCAGGCCCAGCGACGGGTCGACGCTCTTGAGCGGCACGCCGCACGAGATGTCGAAGATCGCCTGTAGAGAGTACTGGCTGGCGATCTCGTGCATGTCGCACTTGCCGCGCTGCGACCGAATGATGTCGACCATCGTGTTGGCGTGCTTGTAGAAGACGTCTTCCGCGAAGAGCCGGAAGTTGGTGGTCGTGAACACCTTGGCGGCCAGTTTGCGCTGCACGCGCCACATCTCGCCGCCGTCGGCCGTGTGTGCGTGGTTGAGGCCGACGAAGGACTTGGCGAAGAGTTGCCCGAAGGCGTTGGAGAACTGCTTCGAGTGCAGGTAGTTGGTGAAGTTGGTCGAGAGCACGTGCTGCACGTCGTCCGGGTTGGAGGTCTGTCGCAGTGATAATGGCATACAGTGCAATAGTTAGAATCCGATACGAAGAGCTGCGCATTGTAGACGATTAGTGAGGTGAACGTACGTAGATGTAGTTGTTGGCGAACAAGGTCCAGGGGACTTTGATGCGCGGGCCGTGCTTCAGCATGAGCTCCTCCTACAAGACACACACATTCGAGGTTCAGTAGTACCCGAGAACACGAATCCAGGCAAGAGACACTTCAGCATAGATGGAAACACGAACCTGGTAGAAGTAGATGCGGTCGAGGTTCCTGACGAGCTCTGGGAGAATCCCGAGCAGGAACGTGCCCTTCGGCCCCGGGAGCAGCTCGAGCGCCTTGGCGGCGCGCATCTTGCGTCGCAAAGAGCTCAGTATCGACGCGACGACCGGCGAGAGCACGATGGTGACGAGCGTCCCAGCGACTTGTACGTGCAGTGCCGACATGGTCGAAGGAAGAAGCGCAGCCACTGTGTGAACAGAGCGAAGGTTGATCAGGACACGGCAAATTGAAAACTGAGGCCTTGACCCAACCAACAAACAACGCAAGCCTGACTACACCACCACCCGCTGGTCGAGTGAGCGGCAAGCTTGTTGAAAGTGTCATAGGGACATCCAAGGTAGCTTCGGTTCGTCTGCACGCTCGTTGCATCGAACGCCTAGACGAGACGACAGACAGTGACGGCTGATGCTTTAAGGACTGCTATACAACTCTCAGCTTGTGGAAATCAATGATCAGCGGTTCACTATACTGTACTGTATACAGTGAGAAGAGAGCGATGGACGAGGCTGAGCTTTTCGATCCTGAGCCGCGGATGGCACAAGTCCAGCTTTCGTCGAGGCTCAACCATTAGACAAGCTGGGCAAGTTGACAAGCACCCAATCCACGATCGTTCATATCGGGATCGAAGATGAGCTCGAAGGACATCCTGAACTCGACCTCTGGAGCTCTCGCTGAACGCACGTCGAGTGAGTCTCTCGCCGCTGCCTGGCCGTGTGGGAGTTGCTGTTTGTTGGTATCTTCAGCGGACAGTGGACTTACTGGGCGGTCGAATACCTCAATCTGGTCGGAAGCCACAGTGGCCGACGAACTACAACTGCAGCTCGCGCCATGCAGCAGCTTTGACCTAAACTGCGTCCATCTCGGCGATTCTTGATGGATTTGTTGGGCTTTGGCATCGCGCTTGAAGCGGCACTCGCTCGGCATGCACCACCAGAAGTGCTTGAAGTAGGGCTTCGTGACGATGCGCACCGTGATCAGCGAGAATACAAAGTCCATGCTCTTGACGAATTTCAGTCCGAGTTCCTTGTCGAAGCTCGAGAGCGGCACGCCGCACGAGATATCGAAGGTCGACTGCAAAGTGTACTGGCTCGCGAGCGTGTGCATGTCGCACTTACCACCCTGGGCCTTGGTGAGGTCCGCGATGCCCATGGTGTACTTGTGGAAGATCTCTTCCGTGAACAGCCGGAAGTTCGAAGTGGTGAACACGCGCGCCGCGATCTTGCGCTGCAGTCGCCACATGGCGCCCTCGTCGGCCGTGTGCGCGTGGTTGACACCCAGGAAGGACTTGCCGAGCATGTCGCCCATGGACTTGATGAAGTGGTCCGACTTGGTCCAGTTCTTCATGTTGGTCGCGAGCACGTCCTCGACGTCCTTCGGGTCCGAGAGCTGAGTGAATAAGAAGGAGGTATACGTGTCAGTCAGTCAGTATACACACTGAGTCGCCAGTGACACTTTTTCAACAGGCGAAGGCGATTTTGTCGGTTATCTCGTCCTGTCGAAAACGTCGATACTGAAATGTTGTCCGACAAGATTCAGACATGGACCCAAATCGGTTTTTGGGTCGATCTTGAAGGAGCTCGCCAAAAGTCAAGCTCTCGCAAGCAGCAGCTTTGTTTTCCGGAAGCGACTTCTCTTGCCTGAAGCGTGTGGTCGAAATGCCAAGTGACTGACAAACGAGAGCAGGAACAGCACGCCAACACTGGATATACTCGCTGCAACCCAATATGAAACGAGCAAAGTGGGACGAGAGTTGACAGAGGAGGAAGAAGCTGTGGATGTTGCAAGTAACTGCGAACCTGCTTCAAATCCGAACGCCACCTATTGAAAACAAACAGACGGTCGAGCTCTTCTCCAAAATCTGGTTTTCAGGACGGTTTGCACTGCCTTTATTCGCATTTGAATGACGTGTATGGCAGCGACGAAGTAAAGGTGTAAAGATCAATCAAAGTGGACGGAAAGCGGGAGAAGGACCGGTCGTGCGTGTTCGGAGTGAGTCTCGTGATGGGGGGTGGGTGGGTGGCGGACTCCCGCTGTAGCTCACGCCCGAGTCGTGCCGTCGCACTGAGAGCACGCGCAAGGCCGTGCAGCGATTGCTCTACAGACTGTCAATAGCTTATGCTACAATTCGAAATGGAAAAAAAGCTCGTCTGGGTGACAATGAGCAAGACAACCAACCAGTGAGAGACAACCGATCCGTTTGCATGTGCTCTTGCTACAGCTCAGCTCGGCAGCACTTGGTTGTAAGCTCTCTATCGCCGAATGTGCTGGGAGAAAAGCGCGCAGTCGCGACCTTCAGCAGATGAAATGTGAGCCTCGTACACATGCTCATCGCAGAATGCCGACTGCTGAACTGCTGGAGCCGAAGACACACCCAAGGACAGTGCATTTTGATAAGCTGCATCACTTGCCCAACTTCCAGGCTCTCGCGCTTGACACCATATTATATGAGTTCTGGTGCAGTCAGCGTGGAGTGGTGTTTACCGAACTCGTGGCTTTGGGCATTGTAGATCAACGCCGAACCTCAAGTATTGGTTGGTGGACCTCCAGAAGCACGTTGTGGTAAGGCGCGCGAATAAAGTGAACTGTATTGTACTACTGCATCGTCATTGCGCGGAGGACGCGGCAAATGATGTCGATCAGGATGCCTGCTGCAACAAAGCGCCGGCGTCTTCTTTCGCCTTGCTTCTGGCTGTCTTTTGACTACTGTGTGCTGTACCATTCGCCTCGTTGCGCTGGCGGTGAGGCGTTCGGTCTTGCAGCAGCGGGTGTCGTTGGTCTGTCACGTGCGGACTGTGCCGAATGACATTCGGTTGCATGGATAGTGTATATTGTGTGCGCTTTGAGCGCTTTGTACGGTACCGCGGATGGCCAGAGACCACCTGGGTCATTCGAGGGAGCGCGCCACATGGTGGACAGCACTGCACCCAATCACTTCTCCGCAAGCCAAGTTCTACAGCTTCACGCCACTGCATCCGACAGAAGCCGCGCAAGAGTATCGCTGGCAATCAGCTTGAGCGTGAATCATCCGCTCCTCACAGGACAAGCGCAGCGAGAAGCACATCGAATAAAATCACACTTGTACTGTACTGTAAGGGAGACCATGTGGCTGAAAAGGTTGCGGATATCACAGTATACGCCAAGACATCTCAGTGAACTCCACACGTCGTGTGCGAAATCATCGTTGCTGGGTGTATAGTCCCACTAAATCAGATTATTGTCCGAGTCAACCAGTTGAACTGATCCCGAACAAACCCACTCTGCATTTATCTCCCATCTCTCCATCACGTTGCGGAAAAAGCCGAAGGGTCTACGCGCTCTCAGCAAGCTCAATGGCTCACTTCGGCCCTCCGCACTCCTCTCTGGTGCAGCCATGCCGCCCAGCACAGTCATTCTCGAATTCGCCGTCCAGAGCCAACAACAAAAACAAGTACGAAGCCATGCTCGTGCTTCCACCTGTCTCAGCAACCTTGGTGGCCCAAGTATTCACCGCGGCGCTCACCGTCGCGCTCACGGGCGTGCTCGTGTCGATTGGGAACTCGATCCGCCGCAAGTCACGTGGCGCGAAGCTGCTGGAGCCTGTGGCTGGTCCGAAGGGGCAGTTCTTGCTCGGCTTCGTGCCCGAGCTGACCAAGAACCTGCACCGCCTCTACGATTACCAGGTACATTGCAAGTGTAGCATGCTCATCACACCCCTGGTGGGTCTCAAACTAACACGAACTGACTATGTGCTGTGTAGATGGAGTTGCTGGCCAAGTATGGTGGACGCGTCAACGTGCCCTGGAACATCCTCGGCGAGAACATGATCTACGTAAGTCCAGCGTCACCATTTACTTGCGTTGCTGTTTACAGCTCATGCGCTGGAGCTATTCTGATCAATCGATGTCTTTTCGATTATCGACTACAGATCTCGGATCCGAAGGACATCGAGTACGTGCTCTCGACCAACATGAAGAACTGGATCAAGTCGGACCACTTCATCGCGTCCGTGGGTGACGTGTTTGGGAAGTCGCTGCTCGCCCTGAACCACGCGCACACGAAAGACGACGGCGCGATGTTCCGCCTCCAGCGCAAGATCACGAGCCGCGTGTTCACGACGCACAACTTCAAGGAGTTCACCGAGGGCATCTTCCATTCCTACGCGCTCAGGCTCATCGACATCATCAACTCCCAGGACGGCAAGTGCGATATGCACACGGTCGCCAGTCAGTACACGCTCCAGACGATCTTCGACATCGTCTGCGGCGTCCCGCTCGAGAGCATCGACAAGGAGCTCGGCCTCCAGTTCATCGAGAGCATGGACATCGTCTTTGAGAGCATCCTGATGCGAGCGATCATCAAGCCGTACTTCAAGTACTTTTGGTGGTGCATGCCCAGCGAGTACCGCATCAAGCGCGAGTCCAAGGTGATGCTCGACTTGATCGACGGCATCATTCAGAAGCGGCTCCTTGAGAGCGAAGAGGAGATCACTCCACGAATGGACGTCCTCTCGCTCTTCATCAAGCGAGCTCGCGAGATGGAGGCGAATGGCGCGAACGTGCTAGATCTGCCAACGCTCCGCTCGATCGTCACAGCGTCGGTCTTCGCAGGCCGCGACACCACGTCGTCGACGATTCTCTACTCATTCTACAGTCTCGCGCAGTACCCGGAGCAGCAGGACAAGATCCTCGAAGAACTCAAGGGCATCGACATCAACTCGCTGACCTATGACGACGTGAAGAAGCTCAAGTACCTGGACGCCTTCGTGTGGGAGACGCTGCGATTGTACCCGACTACGCCGACGAACTTCAAGCAGGCCGCAGAAGACGACTATCTCCCAGATGGCACGTTTGTGCCAGCAGGAACCGAGATACTCTGGTCATCGTACTACATTGGTCGCAACAACGCCAAGCTCTGGGGCGAGGACCAACTGGAGTTCCGACCGGAGCGCTGGCTCGAGATGAAGACGCGGCCAACGATGTACGAGTATCCGCTGTTCCAGGGAGGCCCTCGCATCTGTCCAGGGATGAACATGGCGCTGCTCGAGACCAAGATCTTCATCGCGATCCTGCTTCAGAAATTCCACGTGAAGCTCCAGGACGGAGAGCAGGTGAAGGACCGGCCGTACGTGTTCGGAGCGAGTCTCGTGATGGAGGGCGGACTCCCGCTGCAGCTCACGCCTCGAGTCGCTCGTGCCCACTGAGTGTCCGCACACTCCGAATTTGTCGAGCATCTCCATAGCGTTGATGTACTCGAACTCGGAATGAAGATGAGGTTATCCCGAGACAGTGTGCTAAACCGAAGCCTTTGGGTCTGAGTCACTTGGCGACCGCATTGTTTAAAGCAACTGGCGCTTGCTGTCAAATGCTAGCAAGCGCACATATCCCAAAGCTTCTTTGACCCAGTGTGATCAGCTCGTTTGCTTTATCTGCTATATCGAGTACCACCTTTGGTTGTAAGAAAGGCTCTTTCCATTCCTTTCGGTAGTCGGAGAGACATCCACGGCCAAGCAAATACCAACGCATGAAGACCAAGACCACGTTCGATATCGTCTGCGGTGTCCCCCTTGACAATATCGACAGAGAACTCGCGATCAGGTTCATGGACTACGCCTTTGCGAGCATCACCGTGCGGTTCCTCTTCAAGCCGTACTTCCAGTGGTTCTACTGGTGCATGCCGAGCGAGTACCGCTACAAGCGCGAGGCCAAGGTCATGACGGACCTCGTCGACGGCATCCTCGAGAAGCGCCTGCGCGAGAGTGACGACGCGAT
>JAASFQ010000057.1:0-58914 GCA_023333845.1 Globisporangium polare | reverse complement strand
TCTCAAGAGCGTCATCTTGGCGAACGCGTACAGGTACCCCAGTAGCACGGCCCCCAGTCCGCAGCACGTCAACGCCAGGAACGCCGGATCCGGGTCGATGATGAGCCAGAACGCGCCGTCGTCGAAGTCGGCCGTGTCCATATGGTCCATCGAGGCGCTTCACGACGATCGCTTTGCGCTCTCTCTCACTCTTTCGGTGATGCTGACTGGAGAAGAACGGCAGAAGGACTCGAGGAGGGGACGATCGTGGTGGAGTCCTTGGTGTGGCGGCCAAAGAGCGATCCCAGACGGGAAGCGAAGGATGACGGGGCTCGAGTCAGCGAACGCTGGGAGAGGGGAGGAAGTGGGCTTGTTCGCTTGGGCTGAACTGACGAACTCACAGGTCTTCTTCTGTTAGCAAAGCGCGGAAGTTTGGAGATGAGTGGAGGTTGGCGGCAGTGGCCTTGGCGGGGAGTCAGCGCTTTTATGTATGACTTGGTGCTTCGTGTGGGGCTCGCGTTTTCCTGTTTTAACAGTTTGCCCAAACTCACGCGTGCCGCTCGCATCCCGTTGGGTCGTGGTGTGGAAAAGCGCGTGAGAGGGTGTGGAGGAGCACCAGGTTCTTGAAAAGTAATGTGTATGTATAACTTACCTGATCTCTGTCGTCTTGATTCTCTGATGATGACTTTCTTCGACTGCTGCCGACTCCCCTGTTTCTTCTCGCCCCTCTCTGTTCTACCACTACTTCGCTAAATGCGCAAACTGAATGACGACTGCTACTCTACTCTACTCTACTGACAACTCTGTCGCACCACGAGATCCGCCGACGAGGCACGACTTGGGTGTTTTACTTTTGCTGCAAGCGAGCTCAGGCAGCACTCGCATGCGACGACGCGAGCGCAGACAACGATGAGCCGCCGTAGCTCGGGAACGCCTGGTACTGCGCCGCAACCGCCGGGTACGGGTCCTGAGTGAACGCGTAGTGCTCCGCGAAGCACGTGTCGCACACGCGCACGGGCTCGTCGTCAAAGCCGATGCCGACCAGGGTCACGCGACGACTCGAGTGCTCGTGGCAGAACGAGTTGCCGCACATGCGGCAGTGGTGGCGGCGCACGAAGATGTTGAATCCCTCCTCGCACTCGAAACACTGGTTGCTTCTCGCCCATTTGACGATGCGAGGGATGTGGCGCCCACCGCCGCCGCCGCCATGAAAACTGCCGCTCATGCTTCTCACGCGGATTGGGAGCGACCGCGGTTGGCCTGCGAGCATGGCCGACGTCGGCGTTGGAGGAAAACCGATCGATCCAGCGCTGTACCCGCTTCCGGCAGACGACGGCTGCTTGCGATGCGAGCCCGGTGGCGACATGAGGCCGTGATCGTACTGCGTGTGGTCATTGAGCAGTCCAGCCAACGAGCCTGAGGATGCGGCAGAAGACGATCTCGTGCGGCGCGAGCTCGAGTACGACGTTGGGTGCGCTTCGCGGCGACTCTGGACCGCCTCTTCCTTCTGCACCATCGATTGACGAAGCATGTCCATCTGCTGCTGGATGTTGCGGATCATGCCATCCATGTCACCATTCGGACCGTGGCTGCGCTCGCTGAACTGACCATCGCCATAGCCCCCTGTGTCGATGACAGAAGGGTAGCGTCGATGGTCCCAGTTGCTGCTGCCACCGCCACTACCCGACGACCGCTGGCTGTACGCATAGTTCGACGACCGCGACGACTCGTCAAATGATTTTCTCGCGACGAGCTGCTCCAGGAACTTGCACTTGGCGTCCAGTTCTTCAATCTTCTGCGACAGCATCGACACGTGGTCCACCTGCCGCGTGTGGTAAACGCTTTGCGCGCGACGCGGTGGCAAAAGCGACACTTCGTCACCATCTTCGTCTTCGCCGGCGGAAAACTCGATTTCGTCCATGGACAGACTTCGGCGACTCGCGCGAGCTTGGAAATCCATCGGATCGGGGTACATGTCTTCGATACCAAACCTAGAGTTGCGGTGTGAAGATCGCGAGGAGCGCTTGTCTGATCGGGAAGTGCCACGGTCATTCTGCTTTTCCAAGAGCATCTGCTTCAGACGCAAAATCTCGTTCTCCAATCTGAAGTTTCGATCATCGTCTTCCGTATCTCTCCGCTTCTTCTTCTTCGATGATTTTCGCTTTGACTGCGAGCGATGGCTCTCGGCTCGAGATGAGGTTTTCCGACGAGGAACTTCGTCCGATGAAGAGCTACTTTCAGATTCCGCAGCAAGCTGGACTCGTTGTTGTTTTCCACTTCTCGAGGAGGACTTCTTCTTGACCGGAGCTTTCTCAACGGACTCGTCACTGTCTGATGCTCCCTTCAAGCTCGCCCACGACTGCACATCCGTCAACGCTTCCTCGTCTTTCCCCACTTGGTACGAGCCACTTCGAGAAGACGCCGCGCTTCGAGGAATGTCGCTTCGAGATGATGATGCACTTCGAGGAATCTCAGGAACGGGAGTTTTGTCCACCTCGCTCACATACTCTTGAAGTCGCGTGTGCGCAAGTCGGAAGAGCTGGAACGCTGCTCGCAGACGGAACAAGCGGATTCTCTTCTCCAGAGCCCGGTTGCGCACCAACTTCCCCCTCCAGCATCGCTGAATAGCGTGGACTGCTCTCTCTTGGCGCGCACGCTTCAGCTCCTTCACTTGCTTTCGAGCAATGAAGCCTCTGATGATGGACTGGATGCGGTGGACAAAGTCTCGAAGCTGCTGGAAACGGCGGCGACGACGGTACCCCCGATAGTGACGCTGGAGAACCGTTGCAGATTGATCCCTGAGCTCCAGGCGCAGGCGGGAGAACTTGTTGAATGCCTCAGTCTTGCAGAAGACCAGCGTTTTGCCTACCTGCACTCCGTGCCGCCGAGCTTCGTCAGCTGCGCTCGTCTCCTCCTCAGCGTCGAAAATGTTGCTGGTGGGTTTCGTTGCTTTCGTCTCTCCGCTGCCTTCTTTACGCATCACTTCTGCCAGCAAACCAGCCACCAAAGACTCGCAGTAGGAGTGTGGAGACTTCCTTGCAGCTGCAGCGCTGATACCTGGGACAAGTGAGCGGAAACCGGAGAAGAGCTCGATGAACGTCGAGTGGCCGAGGCGAACCGAGTAGCCAGCACGGGCAATGCGCAGCGCTTCCAAGACGCCCACGGATCGCAGCTGTTCCACCATTCGCGCGCGATCAAAGATTCCCGGTCGCTTCACTTCATTCGGCTTGAGACAACGAACGTAGTGCGCTTCCGTCAAGCCGATTTCGTCCACCAGTCGATCGAGCTGATTCTTGAACTGCGCAGACACACTTGGCGCTCGCAGCAAAGAGCCGCGCCGTCGGCCGGGTGCTCTCTCAGCCACCTGGTCCAGCATTTCGACGTCACCAATCGCACTCACAATAGCATTCGCCGACGAGTTGAACACGGTGCTGGCGTCAGCGGGGAGCATGTCTAGATTCTTCTCGACAAACTGCTCGATGCGATAGCACACCCTGCCAGCGAAATGGTGCACGACGAACTGGTGCTTGACGCGGTCCATCTTCGACGCGAAGAACGGCTTCAACTTTCCACTTGCTAGCTCGGGTTCCTTCTCCACTTGGTCACCTGGCTGCAAATATCGCCCGAACGATGTCATAATCTGCGGCAGCGTGTATTTCGGCATGCTCTGCTGGTGCTTCAGTAACGCTCCTCCAGTGACACCCTCGTTTCCTCCATGGTACCGGTAGAATTTCGTTCCGAGCGCTTCGTCTGATCCTTTCGGCATCAAACATTCCTGGTCCAGCAAGGAGAAGAGACCGTTCGACTTGTCGTCAAACAGCGACAGGCACGCTTCGTTGCTTGGGTATGGGATCGACCGCCAGTCAATTCCCTCCGAGACGTACACGTCCTGCTCTTTGATGAACACGAACTCGTTGAACTGCGCCTGTAGTCGCTCGTTCGCGTAGTTAATGCAGAGCTGCTCAAAGCCGTTGCGGTCGAGACTCTCGAACCCAAAGATATCGAGAATGCCGATAGTCTTGATCTCCGGCGCATCGTAGTCGTACACGTCCGAGTTGTCGCAGTAGTTGATGCCGTCGCTCAGTCTTCGCACCAACCAGGAGAAGACTCGTCCGTAGATTGCTTTCGCTAACGACCGGCAGATGTCCTTCGCCTGCTCTGCGTTCTGCTTCAGCACCATCACTTCCGAGCCTGCTGTGATCTTTCTGGTCAGCAACAGAGACTCCAGATCTTTTGTCGTGACACCAAGCAGCTCGGCGCATTTCTCGAAGTGATACCGCGTCGCTGCTGTCACTGCCGCTGACTCCTCTCGCGTGCCCGAAGCGCCTTTGCCCTCGTGGATCTCCATCATGAAGTTCACGTTGCCCAAGTGCAACAGTGCGGCAAGTATCCGAAAAACCAGGTTCTGCTCCTCGCTGTCGACGCCAGTATCCTCGAAAGCCTGCACGGTCTGTGCAAACCGCTGCGCGAACTGGTTCGCTCCGATCGCCGACCGTCGATTCATCGGACCGCCGTACGCATTCAGCAGCTCGTATTTACCTCCACGCTTCAGTCCGAGCTCGAGCAGCAGAGCTTCGTCGGCGCCTTCGAGCAGCTCATAGAAAATATGGAAGTTGCGCTCGCCGGGTGACTGGTGGATCAAGCGCACTTTCTCCAGCAGGTACGACGCGATCTCGGCGCCGACGATCTCGTTCTTATGGCCGAACTGGATCTTGATGAACTTGCCGAAGCGCGAACTGTTGTCGTTGCGGATCGTCTGCGCGTTGCCGAACGACTCGAGGATCGGGTTCGTCTGTAGAATGCGCCGACCGATCTCCACGACTTCGCCTGCCGCGTGTTCACACGCTGTTGCGTCACGGCCGACGGATGTGAGGAACTGCATGAGGAACTTGGTCGACTCGGTCTTGCCCGAGCCACTCTCGCCGCTGACGAGGATCGACTGGTTTTGCTGGTCCTGCTTCAGCAACCCACCGAACGCCTTGGCGCCGATCGCAAACACGTGCGGTGGCGCGTCTGCTAACGCCGAGTTCCCTGCGCTGCCCACCGCTGCGGACGTCGAGCTGCTGCGCGTGCGGTCTGAAGACGCATCGCCCTCCTGGTACATCGCGTCCTTGTACTGGTCGATCGTGGCCTGCGAGTAGAGATCAAGCGGCTTGAGCGGGTTCACGGCCACGAGGATGTCGCCGATCGACGTGTAGATGTGGTCGTGCGCGAAGCGCTCGCTGAGCGCGTGCAGCAGCGCCGGCTCGTGAAGGTACTCGAGCCCCGTGAGCGACGCGAGGAGCTCGACGCTGCGCTCCTTGTTGCGGATGTAGAGCTCGTTCGCGCGCAGCGGGTCGTCCTCCTCGGCGTAGACGCTCGTGACGATCGCGCCGTCCGCGAGCTTGACCTTGACGACGCCCGTGGTGCCCACGGCCTGGCAGTCGAGCACCACGCCGGGGGCCCACACGAGCGCCTCGCTCTTGACCCACACCTCCGTGCCGATGTCCATCGCCGTCTATCTGTCTGGCGCCCTGTCGGGTTGAAGAGCGAGAGAATGCCGCGCGGACGTTGAGCCCACCGGAGCCGCGTGCGTGAAGTAGCACAAGCCGCGCTTGCTTGCTTGTGCCGGAAGGAAGGGTCTCTCTGGCGCGCCGCGACTGCGCTGCTAGCTAGCTAGCTTGCTTGTCGTTTGCTGGAAGAGCGCGCTTGCTCCAAACTGATGGCTTCCCCGCAGCAGCTGCTTTTGTTTGTGTTTGTGTTTGTGTCGGTGGCGCTGGCCGATCGGCCGATCGATCGATTGATCGTTCGCCACCTGGCGCCTTGTCCTTGTTGTGTGGGCGGTAGAATCTCGCTCACAAGCCGCGCGCATGACGGAAAAGGAAGAAGAGGAGCCCGAAGAAAGGGGGCCAGCGGCAGACCGCCTCGAAAACCCTCGTTGCGCCAAAGAAAAGCCAGCAGACTTGCGCGCTGTATGCCTTTCACAAAAGGGGACATTTGTACTCTTTTTGGCTGACTGTTCTCGCGCCTGGCGGTGCGCTGTGTTGCTTTGCTGTTTGACAGCCGCGCGCCTTGCGCCGAAGCAGTCGACGACAAGCGTATCCAAGACAACTCGCTCGCGTGGGCATCTTGCGAAGGGGGATAATTCTCCACACTGCGCACCTGTCGATGAATGCGCATTTTGGTCCGTCCTCTGGCCACTGAGAAGCATACTGTACGGACGCCATTGGCTGCGACACGGCCGCTCCGTCAGCCCTTGCCTTGTGGAAGGCGGCGGACACGCGACAGCTTGCAAGACGCAAGGAGAAAAGCGGTTGCGCACGGATGCAACGAAGAGAATTGCGTGCGCAGCAGCAGCAGCAACTCGCTGGCAGAGAAGAGAAGCTCGTGCTCCACTTGGTGGAGAAGGGGGTTTCTAGCAAGCGCTCAGATCTCAAGCGTGCAAGTGCAATATGGGTGAAGGCCGAGTGGAGATGGTCCCACCTCCGCCAGAGAAACTCAGCATGACATTCCTCCTGCGGCGACGTCTTCAGCTGGCGGTGACGTTACGCGCGTAGCGTCACGCAGGGTGTGCTCGCGCAAGCCGATTGGCTCAGTCAGCCCGCACCATCCATCGATAATGGGCCAAGCTCGCAAACGAACGCGTCTCTGCTCCAAGAGCCCATGCTGCCGACAAGCAAGTCCATTCGTGCTTGCTTGCACAGCAGCAAGGCATCCGGACGCATCTTGCCTTTTTTTCCTGAGCCACGAAGGCACAAGCGCAGCTCACTTGGCTCCAGTATCGGCCGTCCCGCCGCGAAGCCACTAAAGCCGGAAACGCAATCCTGTGGATCAGAGATTCGGAGGCGCTTTTAGCTCAATGCGACGCGGTTCTAGTGAGCAGCAGCAGCGGATCGATCAGTGATCCACAGGATTGCGTTTCCGGCTTTAGTGGCTTCGCGGCGGGACTCCGTCTCCGGTTCTAGAGAGAGGCGGCTACCAGCATTCTCAGCTGCTCGCACCAGCATTCTGCAGCATGCTTCGTCCGCCACCCAGCCACCCCCTCCGCTTGAGTAATGGGGTGACTGGGTGTCCCGCCACCTCTCCAACCGCCACCCTTTTCCCCATTGTGGGTCGACATTTCGCTGCTTTTTGGAACGGCAGGTTTTTGGATGGTGGCAAAGAGGAGACCAGACTCAAAACGAATTTGGACATTTCTGAAAACATCCCCAGCAGAACCCAATCGACTGGAAGCGGCGAGCTCGAGTGTCTCGAAACGGTACAAACGCTCGATCGCGGCCAGCGCATTCTTCTTGCTCGACCCACGCAGGCATCAGCGCAGGACACGCCTCTCGCTCTGTTAGGTGTCATACGCAAGCGCCTGCTGCACGACCACGCAGAGGCTACAGCGCAGGCGTCTATACACCACACACCAGCAGCAGCAGCACCACCACCACCACCGCCCGGAGCAACAACTTACCGGAAGCAGCAGCCACCATGACCGAGTCGAAGCGCCGCCACCGCTTCATCCGCATGGACGAGCGGCTCGAGACCCTGCAGACGGAGCTGCAGCTGCACGGCAAGACGAACGCCACGGAGGTGACGCTGACGTTCCAGGAGGAGCTGGCGCTGCAGGCCGAGCTCACGATGATCGAGAGCTTCCAGGTGATGTACCGCAAGCTGCAGCCGCTCGTGACCACGACGCCGCAGCTGCTGCACCACCTCAAGAAGGTCGTCAAGCTGCTGCAGCAGGAGCTCCAGCAGGCGCCCAGCACGGAGGTGCAGCGCGAGCGCGTGGGGCCCGTGCTCAAGCTGCTCACGGCCCTCGCGCGCGAGCTGCGCAAGGAGTTCTACCCGCACTTTGCCGGCGTTTTGCCCGACGTCATCGCGATCATCGACACAAAAGACGTGCGTTTGTGCTATTAGCTCTAGCTCTGTGGTTGTGTATGGTCGTATTGATACTGACTGACTGTGTGGTGCATGCTACTATAAACTACAGCCGGAGCTCAGCACGCAGGTGTTCAAGACGCTCACGATGCTCTTCAACTACCTGCGCGTGCAGATCCTGAAGGACATGGAGGCCGTGCACAAGTGCTACTTCCCGCTGCTGGGTCACCCGAAGCCCTTCGTGCGCGACTTCGCGGCGCAGACGCTCTCGATCCTGCTGCGCCGCGTCGAGTCCTCGAAGGACCTCAAGAAGTACCTGGGGACGTACTTCAAGGCGCTCACGCACGGTTCGGCCAGGGACAACGAGATCTTGCAGGACGGCTCGGCCAAGCTGCTCTTCGCGCTCATCCGCAACGTGAACCACGGCTTCCACTCGCGCATGGGCGAGATCTTTTTGTACCTGCTAGGCGCCTTCCGCCCCAAGGAGAACGCGGACGCGAGCCAACTGGCCGTCGTCTACGAGATCGTGCGCCTCACGTGCGACCTCATGACCAAGCACACGGACGCGACCAACGCGGGCGAGATGCTCGACTGCTTCGCGCTCGTGTTCAGCAAGCTCACCAAGGCCACGCAACAAGACAACGACGCCGAGTGCCTCTACCTGAGCCGCATGCTGCACATGTTTGCGTTCTTCGTGCGCTACCGCGGCGGCCGTCTGCTGGTGCAGGACAAGCAGATCAAGAGCGTGCAGCTCGTCTGCGCGCAGCTGCTGCCAGCGAATGGCGGTGACAACAACGCGTCGCTGCTGTCTTCGCGCTGTGAGCGACTGCGCAATGAGCTCGTGCAGCTCTTTGAGGGGGCCTGGCGCATCTTCCCCGACAAGAGCAGCGTCGTGGCTGGCCAGGTGAAGCAGATCTTCCACGCGGCCGACGACAATGGCTCGGAAGAGACCATCAGAACGTACTGGCGCACACGGCTCATGCAGCTCTCGGAGCAGATCTTCTCGCACACGGCCATCGAGATGGACTTTGTCCGGCTCCACGTGTTCCCGAACGCACTCCACTTGGCCTTTGAGACGCTGCTCAAGGTGGACGTGGGCGCCTTTGCGGTGCTCATCGCGGCCATGGGCAAGTACGTGGCCACGCACGAGGACGTCGCGCAGAAGAACCCGTTCGTCGTGTTCGCCAACGACCACCGCTTCCTCACCTACGCGCCCGTGCAGCCGCAGGCTGTGACCGACAAGACGCTGCTGGAGATCGCGGCCAAGCTCACGAGCGACTGCTTTAACACGGAGGCTGACAAGCAGCAGCAGGTGGCGAGCCTGGCGCTCGCGTGGAAGTTCTGCCAGGCGCTGGCGTTGATCCGCACGGACGACGACAAGATGCTCGCGTTCGTCACGCCAGCGATCGCGCAGGTCGACTCGCAGGCGGAGGAGCTCGCCGCTGAGTTTGGCGCGCTGCGAGCTGAGCTCTGGCGCCTCTTGCAGATCGCCGAGCACCAGAAGAAGACCAGCGACGAACAGCTCAATTCCAACGCTTCTTCTACAAACAAGAAACAGGCCAAGCTCTCGTCAGACGTTGTCGTGAGCGCGCTGCGCGGCAAGCAGACGTCGTTCGCGACGCTCTCGGCGTTCTTCGAGTTCATCCAGATGAAGACCCCTGCGCAGCAGCACGAGCTGCTGAGTAAGGACGGCGTGCACCATGTGGCGGAGCTGTTGCAGATGAACCTGCGCTCGCAGTCCCACGAGCTGCGTCTCGTGACGCTCGAACTGTTGGCGCGCCACGACCGCCACGAGTTCATCGAAGCCGGAGACGTGACGCTGCAGGGCCAGTGCGACCTCCCGGACGTGTGTCTGAGCCTCGAGCGCCTCTGCAGCGGCGTGAACGTGGACACGGAGCGTGAGGTCATCCGCCTCATCGGCCGCGTCAAGATCCTCTGCCGCTCGCCGCAGACGCCCACGGTCTACAAGCTCATCGCCGTGAACCACTTGTTTGGGCTCTACCACGTCAAGTTCGCGACCATCTGGCCGCACATCGCCGATGCCGTCGAGGCTGCCGCGCGTGTGCACTTTGCCGAAGTCTGGGCCATCACCACGCCCGAGCTGCTCGCGGCCTCAGTGCGTCAAGACGACAAGAGCCCGGCGGCTACTACGGCTTGTGGCTCCGAGCATAAGACTGAGGCTGAGGACGGTGGCGATGGCTCGCTGTCGTCGCTCAAGCAGATTGAGGGTGAGTTCTCGAGCGTGTGCGCCCTTGAGAAGGGCCAGATCGACCCGGCGAGCGTCACGGACCTCAGTACGCACCACTCGCTGCTCTGGAAGGGACTGGAAAAGTTCAGCGACCTGGTCGAGTCCAGAACGAAGTTCGTCGTTCCGCTTTTCCTCGTCTTCCTGCGCGACCAGTACGCCGCGATCTACGCCGACGAGCTGGACGCAACCACACTGGAAGGTATTAACCAGGCGATTGAGAAACTGGCGAGTACCAACACGCTCGAGGTGGCCCAGTGGCAGCACAAGCAGATCTTCACGCAGCTCACGACGAAGAACGTGCGCACCAAGTTCCTGGACCAGCTCAAGCTCTTCTCGACGTTCAAGAACATGAAGGGCGCGTTTGCGCAGGATCTGCTCCACGAGTTCTTCTTCGACCTGATCATGAAGTCGGACGAGGTGATCTCGAAGCTGGCGCTCAAGTGCCTCTTCTGCTTCGGCAAGAAGCACCTGTCGGCCTACAAGGAGCAGCTCAACCGCATCGCCGACTCGACCACGTTCCGCGAAGAGCTCACGAACTTCAACATCAGCGAGGAGGCTGGCGTGGTGCTCCAGGAACACCGGCCGCACCTGCTGCCCGTGCTCATGAGGTTGCTGTACTCCAAGTGCGTGAGCAAGAAGGGACGCAACACGGGGGACACCGTGGCCGCACGTCGGTCGGCCATCCTCTCGTACCTGGCCGCGCTCGAGGAGGCCGAGCTCGCGTCCTTCGTGGAGCTCGTGGTGCGCGCCTTCGACGTCAAGATCGAGGCTCCTGCGGTTGTGAGGGCCGGCAAGGCTCAGCCAAAGCAGCGCGCGCACACGGTGGACATTGCGCTCGAGAGCGTGCAGCCGTCGCGCATCCTGGGTTTCCTGAACCTGCTGGAGGACCTCGTTGGCCAGCTGGGCACCAAGTTGTCTGCGTACGTGCCTACGATTGCAGATCTGCTCGTCTCGATCCTCAAGCTCAACGCCGACAACAGTGCTGAGGACGCCGCGGCCGCCATGGACGTCGACGAGGACGCCCTGACCAACGACGGTGAGGACGCGGCCAAGAAACCCGAGTACTCGGCGTCCATGCGCAAGCAGATCCGCATGCTGGCGTACCGCCGCTTGGCCGAAGTGGTCGACACTTTCGACCACGTCGTGGCGCTCAAGCCCTGGGTTGAAGCAACCTTTGAGGTCTCGAACGACGCGATCCTGCACCTGCCGAACGCGGTCGTGGGCGCCAGCAAGGCTTCGGCGCTGCTCGACTTCCTCGTCGCGGTCGCCCGTGGGTCCGTGGCGCGCACGCACCTGACCAAGCCGCTGGTCGAGAGCGTCATCTCGTGTCTCTCTGCTGGGCTTGATTCGGCCGCTGACAAGACGGCGGCGGACAAGACGGCTGCTTCTACGGACTTGTCCCGCGGCCTCTCGCCCGAGATCCTTGACTCGGTGCTGCAGTTCATGGCCTCGCTGCTGGACGGCGATGAGGCGAGCATGGACACCGACGATGAGAGCACGACCAACACACTGCTGATCCCGGAGATCCCGTTCATCCTGGACCAGTTCGTCGCGCGGTTCCACTCCAAGAGCGCGCGGTACGCCGTTGAGCGGTACGCCGGGTCGTCCAAGAAGGAGCTCGTGTTCCTGTGCCGCCTGTCGACGCACCTGGGGCGTGCATCCCAGGCGCTCGTGTCGTCCAAGTCGGCGCACGACCTCTTCCAGCTGCTGCTGCCGTTCCTGCTGCGCAACCACCACCCGTCGCTCGCGGACAAGGAGAACATCCTCACGGTGCTCGCGCAGCTCGTGCCGCAACTCGCCGAGCCCAAGAAGCACGTTTTGTCGCTCTCCAAGCTCCTGGCCCCTGGCCCAAACTGCATCGTCGAGCGCTCGGCTCGTGAGAAGCTCATTGTTGTGTTCAAGGCGCTTGGTAGCCACGTCACTCTCACGCCACTGGCGCGTGTGGGCGAGCTGCTCGAGGCGCTCAACGCCTACGACCCCAAGAAGATCGAGGAGATGGACTTTGAGCGCCGCGTGGACGCGCTCAATAGCGTCAACAACTCGGACTTTGCCGGATTCCTGGACGACGCCCACCTGCTGGCGCCGCTTATCAGCCAGTACCTGCACTCGATGCACGACGGCGAGTTCTCGATCCGCAGTGGCGCGCTCGCGGGGCTCACGACCTTTGTGCGGCTGGCGGCTGAGGCTGTGATTGCGAACCCGGAGGTTGCGGACAAGTCGGTGATCATCAACGCACTCGAGTCGCTCGTGATGCCCTGTGTGCGCGTGAGTCTCAAGTCCCCAAGTGAAGACACGCGTAGGGGGTTCGTGATGCTGCTAGGCAACCTGTCGGACCACCACGAAGCCTTGCGGCGGTTCGCGTTCGTGCACGCCGACCTGGCGCTGCTGCGCAACAAGGACGACCCGGAGGCCGACTTCTTCTACAACATCACGCACATCCAGGCCCACCGCAAGCGCCGGGCCCTGCAGCGCGTAGCCTCGCTCATGGACGAGATGGCCGAGAAGGTCCGCGCCAGGCAGGATGAGGACAATGACGCGAGCGCCATGGAGGTCGACAGTGAGTCCGCTGAGTGGTTCACCAACTCGACGGTCAACAACGTGATCCTGCCGCTCGTGCTCCACTTCATCTACGAGTCGCAGGCCAAGAGCCAGGAGTCGATCCGCACGGAGGCCGCGGCGTGCGTGGGCAGCGCCGCCGGGCTCCTCGGCTGGTCGCACTACCTGGCGCTGCTGCGGCGGCTGCTCAAGTCCATCGACGGCCACGAGGAGATGGAGAACACGATCATCCACGCTATCTGCGCGGCCATCGACCACTTCCACTACCCGGCCCCCGGTGCGATCACCGAGTGGGACGGGACGTTGGCCAAGCGTCCTCGTCGCGGTGGACGCGCGGACCAAAAGCCTGCGGCTGTGGCTGAGGACCCACTTGCCGAGGGCAGCTCGAAGATCCAGGACAGCCTTGAGGCCCAGGTGCTGCCGATGCTCAAGAAGTATTTGTTCAAGGGCGTGACGAAGAAGGGCAAGGAGAAGGCGTCAACCACGACCTTCGACGACAGCGTCGTGAGTTCGCAGCACGTGACTGTGCGTGTCCCACTGGCGCTCGCGATCGTCAAGGTGCTGCGTCGCTTGAGAGCGAATGCGTTCTACTTGGAGTTCCCGAAGCTGCTGCTGAGCATCGCCAAGCTACTCAAGAGCAAGGACGAGGCTATCCGTTCGTCGGCGCGCGTGACGCTCGTGCGCATCACCATGGAGCTGGGCATCACGTACCTTTTGCCAGTGGTCGAAGAGCTCAAGGCCACGCTCCGTGATGGGTACATGGTGCACGTGCTCTCGTACACGCTGCACTCGATCCTGGAGAAAGCCATGACCATGGTCGAGGCCAAGAAGCCCTTGGCCCTCACTGAGACGCCTGCTGACAATGGTGAAGACCTCGAGCGCGCCTTCGCGTCCCCACTGGACGCATGCATCCCGAGTATGATGGACATCCTGTTGGAGGACCTGTTCCGAGGCGTCGTGGAGAACCAGGACGGCTCGGAGCAGCGCAAGTCCAAGATGAAAGAGGCCAAGTCCTCGCGCAGCCTGGACGCTTTGGAGCTGCTCGCGCGCAGCGTGACGTTCCTGCCGAACCCGAGCATCCACGCCGTCGTGGCCGCGCTCGTGCGCAAGTTCCGCGAGAACGAGAACGCCAAGTCGACGCTCGTGCTGCACGAGGCGCTCAAGCGCATCGCGCTGGGTCTCGTGAAGAACCCGAGCGTCGAGAAGTCCTACATCTTTCTCTACGTCTACAACCTGCTCAACTCGTGTCTCGAGAGTCTGCGGCCATCCAGTGAACTCGAGAAGGCCAAGTATTCCCAGGTCGCGGCCAGCAACTCGCTCGTGAACTCGTGGCTCGTGGGCGAGAAGAGCAAGAGCGCCACGGCCGAGCTCGCCAAGCGCGTGCACAAGCTTGAGACCGCCAAAGTCACGCTGCAGGCGCGCATGACGGGCTACGATCGCCACCAGCTGCAGGACGCGACCGACTCGATCCTGCACCTGGAGGAGCTGCTCAACTTCTCCGTCTTTTTGGTGTTCGCGTTCATCCGTGCGGGCGAGATCTCGCCGTCGCTCGTGGACCCGCTGGTGCCGCACTTGATGCGCTGCGCGTCCGAGGTGAAGAACAACAAGGCGGTCATCAACGCGCTCAAGTCACTCTCGGTGCTACTGAACCACCACGACATCCCGTCCATGGACGTGGCGCTCGCGCCGCTCGTCGACAGACTGTTCAAGATCATCCAGAAGGCCGGCGCCGCCACGCGCAACGAGATGGTGCAGACATGCTACCGGACGCTCACGGTCATTCTGCGCAAGCGCGAGGAGTACCGACTCACGGAGCCGCAGCTGCGCGTTCTGCTGAGCTTCGTGCGCGCTGATTTAGAGGAGAAGGACCACCAGAACGCGACGTACGCGCTGCTCAAGTCCATCATCGCGTCGCGCCTGGTCATCCCCGAGGTGTACGACGTCATGCTGCGCGTGGGTGAGCTGCTCGTGCAGAGCGACGCACAGAGCGCGCGCGCGAACTGCGCGGGGATCTACCTGACGTTCCTGCTCGAGTACCCTCTGGGCCCCAAGCGCATCGCGCACCACCTCACGTTCCTGCTCAACAACCTGAGCTACACGTACGAGAGCGGGCGCAAGGCCGTGCTTGAGGCTCTGGGCACGCTGCTCAAGAAGCTACCCCTGGACCTGCTGAACGAGCGCGCGCAGTTCTTCCTGCTGCCGCTCGTGCTGCGCGTGGCGAATGACGAGTCTCCGGTGTGCCGCGCGCTGGCCTCGGACGTGATCAAGACGCTCGTGAAGCGCATCGGCAACCACCAGCTGAACGAGAGCGTGCTGCTCGTGGCCAAGTGGTGGCAGCAGACGGCCGCGGCGTCCTCCACGGCGTCCTCGGACAACTCGAAGCTGCTGTGCACGGCCGCGCAGGTCACGGGCCTGATCCTCGAGTGTCGCCCCGAGTTCCTCGACAAGAGCTCGCTGGAGATCCTCAAGAACGCCAAGCTCGCGCTCACGAAGCGTCTCAAGGACATGAACGAACTGGAGGACAGCAGCGAGCTGGACTGGCAGGTCGTGTACCACGTGCTGCTCGTGCTCACCAAGTTCGGCGAGCACCTGGGTGGCAAGCTCGAGTCCTGGCTGGCCCTTGATGGTGTCGCTGGTGGCAGCGACTTCATTGACGGCCTTGTGCTACCGCTGCTCGAATACCCGCACGCGCACGTGCGCCTCGCTGCGCTGCGCTTCGTAAACTCGTACTTGCGCCGCCGCAATGTGGATACGCTGACGTTCGCGCAGCCAATCAAGAAGCTAAGCAAGAGCGTGACGGGGGAGCTGTACCTGAAGCAGCCGGGCAAGCTCTTCGCTGTGGCGGCTAGCGTCGCGAAGCTCTTTGAGAAGCCCGAGTTCACTGTGGAGGTGGCGGACGAGGCGCTGTTTGCGATGCCGTTCCTCATCAGCGCGCTTGAGAAGTTCCCGTCGATCCCACAGTACGTCGTGGCGTCGGCTCTGCCTGAGGACGCGGCTGCCGTGGATGAGGCTGACGAAGAGGAGGCCGGTGTGGACCAGGACGAGGACAACGACAAGAACGCAGCCGCCGGTGATGGCTCGGACAGTGAACAGGAAGCCGACGAAGACGATGAGCCTGAAGCCAGTGGTGAGACCACCATCACGGACGAGCAGGAGCAGCAGGACGCGCAGGCCAAGGCCAAGACGCCCGTGGGCTGGCTGCTCACGCGCTTCTCGTACCTCTCGCGCGAAGTGAGCGGCGTTGGCGTCGTGCGCGCGACGCTCTTCAAGCTCTTCGCGGCGCTCATCAACGCGCACGACGCGGCCTTCGCGCAGCTCTACGTGATGCAGCTTCTGAACCCGCTCTTCCGCGCGGCGAGCACGGTCAAGGATCAGCAGAGCCCGAGCGAGAGCGCGCTGCTGGCCCAGGAGGTGCTCGAGCTGCTCGAGGCTAAGATCGGCGCCACGCCGTTCATGGACGCCTACACGTTCGTGCAGCGCAAGCTCGCAGTCTTCCGCGCCACGCGCAAGGAGAAGCGCAAGCGCGACCTGGTGAATGACCCGCAGCTCGCGGCGCAGCGCAAGATCCAGAAGAACGAGCAGAAGCGCCGCGCCAAGCAGTTCAAGAAGCGCAAGTACACGGTCATGAAGGGCTCGGCCTCGGCCGCCTCGCGCGCGCGCAAGGTCATGCGTCCGGGTGCCGAGTAAGTAGGTTAGCGAATTCATTCACCAAGGCAACACGCAAGCCCATAGAGTATCTATACAAACCACATTCCTTGATATTGTATTGCGTTCCAAACTCTCAGATCAGCTTGGGCTCTGAGGTGGTGGTCTAAGGCTATCGATCGCCTCAAGAATGCGCACGCGGTGCAAGCGGAGGGCGACGCCAACCTCCTTGAGGTCCTGGTCGGTCGCCTGGGCCAGCAGTGCGCCGTCGATGCCCTGACCTCTGAACTTGTCGCCATACGAGTAGCCGAGGTCCAGTGCGTCGAGGAACAGTGCGACGTCGTCGGCGGACATCTCCTGCAAGCTGAGCTGCTCTGATTGAGAGCTGCGAAGAGCGCTGGGCTTGAGCGGATTTGGACTTTGGCTCAAATTCCGTCCTGAAGGCGTCAGCAGCTGCTGCTTGTGCTTGTGTCTCGACGTGGAGGAGACTGAGAAGGACGATGTAGCCGCGCGCATCCTGGCGAGCGTCGCGAACCTCTCGACGATATCCTGACGGCGCAGCTCGTCCTCCTGCATCACGCTCTCGATGCAGCTCAAGTACGCGTGTGGCTGTTGAGACTCGGGCAACTTCAACCTACTATCACTCTCACTGTCCCCCACCAGATGCCCTCCACTGGAGGACCGGAAACTGTTGCCGGATTTACCTACACCACCACCCGTCCGCTCACAGGCGAGCTTGAACACGGCCTCTTTCCTGCGCAGCTCGTTCTTGCGCTGGTACAAGTCGCCGGACTTGAACTTGAGCGCGTTCACGAGCGCGCCGATCTTGTTCTGCAGCTTGCGCCTGCGCTCCGGTCGCGCGAGTGACTCGCCCAACTGCGTCTGCAGGATCGCCACCTCCTCACGTATCGCACCCAGTTCGTGCTCGGCGTGAAAGATGAGCTCTCTGCTGAGCTCCAGGTCCCTGTTCATCTCGTCCTTGCGGCTTTCTCGAGAGGGTGGCGGTAGTGTAGTATTGCTATTGCTGGTGTCACGGCCAAGTGTGGAGCCCAAGGTCTTGACGTCCTGGTTGCTCCAGCGCACGCGCATCGCCGATGAAGACTGCGGCGGTTGGTGCTTGAGCGCTGTGGTCAGCGATGGATCCACGATCGACATGGTCGCATTGAGCGACAGCCCGCTATCGTACTCGTCTGAGTCCTCATCGTCACCTTGCAGCTGCTGCTGCTTCTTCTTCTTCTCGGTCTCCAGCTCCCTCAGTAGCACTTTGGACGCGAAGAAGACGCGCTTCGTGTCCACATTCCCGACAAACACGCCCAGCGCCAGCGCCTGGTCGGGCACTCTCTCTCGCAGCGCCGCGTGCTCGAGGTGCATCGGCGCGAGAAAAGGGTTGCGCGTGAGCCGCGGCAGCTGCTGCAGCGCGTCCACTTGCACCGGTACGTTGGCCAGGAAGTCGAGGTCGGAGGTCATCTTGAGCAGGTAGTTGAGCTGACGCCATTGGAAGACTTGCAGTTGGTTGGCCGCGCGCCACTGCTCGATGGCCTCGACGATCTGCACGCTCACGGACCGCAGTTGGTCCAACAGGCTCTGCACGATCATGGGCGACGCCGTGCTGCCTCTGGAGTTAGTACTGGAGGTCGACAGGATGCTTCGGCGTGGGTACGTGTACGGGTACGTCTGGTCGATCTCACCGGTGGATGGCTCGCTAGCCTTGGTCTTGTTGCTGGAAAGCAGCTGGGAAAGAGCTTCGATGCACCCCTCGCGCTCGACGATCTTGCGCACGACGTCGAGGTCGTTGAGCGACGCCGCCTGCTTCTCGAACGTGAAGAACGCCGACGAGTGCAGACCATGGCTCCCGCTATTGGTGACCGACGTCAAGGTTACAAGCGGCGGTCTGAGCATCTTCGACCTTGTGTTGTTCGGCTGGCAGTGGCGACAATTCCAACGCAGGCAGGCACTTGGAAGCTTGGAGGAGCTCGTCTCTTGAGCGATCGGCAGCCGCTGCTGTTGATGAGCAAGGGGTGTCCGATTTTGCTGCGTCGCGTGCACAGAAATACCCAACACACACGAGTAAAAATACACAAGCCCCACACACCAGCAGATCACCATGAGAGTCACTATGACGCCAAAGATCCAAAGGCGACAAGTCTTGTGGTAATGAGTAGGAGTCGTCGTATTGGAAATTGGTGAAAAACATCGTCGCCTTCGTATCACAAAAAAAGAGAGCGACTCACGGCGTGTAGTGAGTACTAGCAGCAAGGCAGTCAGGCATGACAGGCAGCACTTACCCACTAGCGCCACCACTGGCTTGGCTGGTCTCTACTGGTTCTTCTGGCTATTCTGGTCGTCGTCCTCGAGGTGGTCGAGCGTATACACACCCTCGGCCTCGTCGCTGGCCTCCTTGTCGCTCTGCGCCGTGGCCGCGCGCGCGTTCTTCTTCTGGATGTTGCCGAAGATCGCGAGCGCCGAGGCGACCATGCTCGACGGGTCGTGCGTGTTGGCCGGCAGCAGCACGGTCGTGGACTCCTTGGCGATGTTGCTGAACGCCTCGACGTACTTCTCGGCCACCTGCAGCGCCACGGCGTCCTTGCCGCCCTTGAGCGAGATGGCCTCCGAGAGCCGCTGGATGGCGTCGGCCGACGCGTTCGCGCGCGCGAGGATGGCCGCCGCTTCACCCTCAGCCTCGAGCACGGCCGCGCGCTTCTTGCCCTCGGCCACGTTGATGTACGCCTGGCGCTCTCCCTCCGAGTCGAGGATCTCGGCACGCTTCTTGCGCTCGGCCTCGGCCTGCATGTCCATGGCCGCCTTGACGCTCTTGGGCGGCGCGATGTCGCGGATCTCGTACCGGAGGCACTTGATGCCCCAGGCCTCGGACGCCTGGTTGATCGACTCGACGATGTTCTTGTTGAGCGACTCGCGCTCCTCGAACGTCTTGTCGAGCGTGATCTTGCCCAGCTCTGAGCGCATCGTCGTCTGCGCGAGCTGCGTCACCGCGTAGATCGGGTCTTCCACCTATTATACGAATGGTTTCGCCACACACACAACGCCGTTAGGATTCCACACGCTCATAGTTTATGCAGCGCATACACACAGAGACGCACCCCGTAGCTGGCGTTGTACGGGTCGATGATCTTGACGTAGAGCACGCCGTCGATGTTGATCGTGACGTTGTCCTTCGTGATGGCCGACTGGCCCGGGATCTTGATCGCTTCCTCCTTGAGTGAGTGCACGTACGCGATGCGGTCCACGAGCGGGATCAAAAAGTGCAGCCCCGGTGTGAGCACGTCGTGGTACTTGCCGAAGCGCTCGACGACCCACGCCTTCTGCTGCGGCACGATGAGCACGCCCTGTCATATACACAACCGCACACAGACGTAGCCACTGTAGTTAGCGCACCTCATAGGCGGAAGTGGCCCAAGCAACTGCCACAGAGAGAACATGACGTACGATGTTGACGGGCGTCTCCTGAAGGCGCGAGCTGCCGTCGTCGAAGGGCGACGCGAAGAGCAATGGGCGCGAGGCGCTGATGCCGCGCGTGGTCTGCAGGAACACCGCAGCAGGAGCGGGAGAGGCTGAAGAGGTCGCTGGCAGCAGGCGGCGCGGCGCCGCGCGCAGCAGAGGCACGGAGCGCTGCAGCATCTTGCTGGTGCGGGTGGTGATGGATACTGGGCTGAAGTGTCTTTGTGGCCCGAACGAACTCGTTCTTCAGAGGAAATGTGTTTTGACTGGGAAAGGATAAATAAACCTCGAAAACCATGAAAGGCCCTTCCATCAGCAATCCCGATACAAACCGCCCTTTCATGGTTTTCGAGGTTTCTCCCGATACAACTTCTATTTGAAAGGAGGACGGAGCAGTGGAGTGCTACGTCCGTATTTGACAATTCGGTACATAATGACGGGATGTTACATTTGTTTCCGTATTATACAGGAAATGCATCGCCGAATGAGCGGGTATGGACACAATTTAGATCCTCGCACAGCATCTCGTCCGTGTGCATAACGTCGCTGTTCACAGAAGATCGTCCGTTGCGCAACCTCCTTCGCCATCCTCGCTGCCACTGCCTCGGCCGCCGTGCGTGCACTCGTACCGTTTTTTCCCCCCACTGGCGCAAACTGTACGCTCCAGTTTGAGTGGGATACGAGCCAAGCCCGTGGGTCCTAGCTGTCCTTCCGGGGAGGACGTTCGGGCTTGACAGCTGGTGCCGGAGGACGGATTCTCTGAAGAGGCCTACGAGTTGAACCACTCACGCTATCGGTGGCCGAGATCGGATGGCCACTGAGTCACTGAACGAGCGAGTCGCTCGTTTGAGCATCCTGTGGATGGGAATGGTTGTATAGTATTATGTGAAGGGCTGTGCTATTGCTTCTTTGCTTAGCTCTCTGTGCCAGAAAGCTCACGTCGCCAGCCTATCTGTGTGATTAGCCCAAGTGCGCGAGCTCCTTCCGGAGCCACGCCACCGCCTCGTCCGCCGGCATGTCCGACAGGGGAAGCGCCGCGAACGCGTCCATGAACGCGACTCTGGCCTTCTTGAGCGGTCTCTTCAGCTCGTCTTCGTCATTTTCATCAGTGGCCTCATCATGGCGACCCCCTCTCTTCTGCTTGGAGCTGGACGAGAAGCTCTCGAGCTCCTCGCTCTTGCGCTTGGCGCAAGCAATCACAGCCGCCGGGAAGCCCGCCATGGCGGCCACGTGGACACCGAAGCTCTCCATGCACGCGCCGTCGCGCACCTGGTAGACCATCGTGATCTGCTTATCACCTGCCACGGCGGTCACGTGCTTGTTCGCGAATCCCTTGGGGTAACTCTGCTGCAGCGCCGTGAGCTCGTGGAAGTGCGTGGCGAAGAGGCACATGGCGCCCACCTTGTCCAGCAGGTACTCGGAGATGGCCCACGCGAGCCCGAAGCCGTCGTAGGTCGACGTGCCGCGGCCCAGCTCGTCGATGATCACGAGCGACCGGTTTGTCGCCTTGTGCAGGATCGCCGACGCCTCGAGCATCTCCATCATGAACGTCGACACGCCCCGCTGCTGCAGGTCACCGGCGCCAACGCGCACGAGCAGCTTGTCGAACACGGGTAGGCGCGCGACCTCGGCCGGCACGAAGCTGCCGATCTGCGCCATCACGACAATCGTGCCCAGCTGCCGGATGTACGTGCTCTTGCCACCCATGTTGGGGCCAGTGATGAGCTGGAAGCGCGACTCGTCGCGCACCAAGTGGTAGTCGTTCGGGATGAAGTCCACCTGCTCCTGGAGCTCCACGCACGGGTGACGCGCTGACGTGAGCACGACGCAGTCACCCTCAGCTTCGAGCTGCGGACGGCAGTAGCCCGAGCCAGCGTGGCACGCCGCGTGTGCAAACCCAAGCAGCACGTCGAGCTCAGCGAGCGTCGCGGTCGCGGCCTCCAGCACGGGCACGTACGTCGTTGCCACATCGCTCGCCGCGTTGAGCAGACTCGACTGGCGCTTCTCGTACTCGCTCTTGATGCGCCGGTGCTCGGACGCGAGCGACTTGAGCTTCGTGGTTGTGAACTGCACGCCACTCACCAGCACCTGGCAGATGTGCACGTACGGTAGCTTGGAGATGCGCGCCTCCTCCTTCATGTTGACCACGCGGAAGACGAACTCGCGCACTTTGTCCTTCTCGCACTTGATGTCGCCGCCGATCGTCTCGCGCGCGTTGCGGTGCTCGTCCTCGATCTCCGAGAGCACGTCGTTCCACTCGCTCCTTAAGGCCTGGAGCTCCTCGTCGTGCTTGGCGTTGATCACGAGGTTCGGGCGCGTGTCCAGGTCCACCACTTCCTCGATCAGCTCCACGTACCCACTCATGTCCTCGACAATCTTCGTGAGCGGCGTTGTGTACTGCTCGTCAATGAGCGACGCTGAGGGGCCGTCGTACTTGCGCAGTAGCTTAAGGATTCGCGGGATCGCGTCCTTCGCTGCGTCGTACACGGTCACGAGGTCGTCGATCTTCACGTTGCGCTTCTTTTCCAGCACGACGCTGAGGCGTTCGAGGTCCGGCAGCGACTTCATGCATTCGTCCAGCAGCTCCATGCGCAGCGACGCGTCGTCCACGAACACCTGCACGATGTTCTGTCGTGCCTCGATGCTCTTGAGGTCCACGAGCGGCTGGCGGATCCAGCGCTCGAGCAAACGCCGTCCCATGGTGGTCTTGCCGCGGTTCAGGATCTCCAGCACGCTCCCGCCATGGCGCACGGTGCCCTTCACAGTCGGGTCGGGCAGCAAGTTCAGCGACCAGATTGCCGAGCTGTCAAGCTGCATCGCAGACGACAGGTTGCCGCCGCTGAGCGTGTAGCACCCGAAGTTGTCGGCGTCCGCCATGAGCTCCAGCGCGTCGATGAGGCACGCGAGCGAGCCCGTGGCGAGCTCCATGTCCAGCTCGTTCTTGTGCGATGCCATGGAGGACGCGCCGAGCAGCTTGCTCAGATTCGCCTCGAGGCTCGTCTCCTTGAACGAGTGCTTCTTGATGTACACGTTCCCGACGTCCAGCGTCTTGAGCAGCGCGTGGAGCTTCTTGCTGTCGCCCACGTGCGGCTCCTGGCCCAGGTCCGCGGGCAGGTAGCAGCGCGACGGCACGATCTGCACGAGCAGCGTCTCGAGGTTCGTGAGCTCGCTCGAGTCCGAGAACGCGTAGAGCACGAACTCCCAGTGCTTGGTGTCCTCGTCTGCCTGGCCCTTGACGCACGAGCGGCGCAGGCGCGGCCGGCGCACGGCCACGCCCACCTGCTTCAGGTGCTTGCTGTTCTTGATCTGGATCGCGATCTCCGGCTGCGGCGCGTCGTCCATGTCCCCCATTGTTGCTGTGTGGCGGCGTCGCGGGTGATGCGGTGTCCACGCCCTTGCTTGTTGTGCTGAGGAGGAGGGGGAAATGAATGGAGGAATGTGGACAAGACTGGAGGTCCAATTGCTATTATTGGTAGCTTTTGGTCCATGTTGGGAGTTTCCTTGCACAGTATCGGAAACCATGCTCATACTGATGCCAAGTCATTTTTGAAAAAGGCTGCTGACACAGAGGCGCGTCGACCTGGCTCTTGACACTGCTCGTTTCTTCTCATACTTCGACAACACACAAGCACGGTGCGCGCGATCTCGGAGATGAAGCTACTCGCCGCGTTCGCGCTCGTGCAGTACGAGTTCCCCCAGACGCAGGCTGCGTTCTTGATGAAAATCGCGTGCCCAACGCTAACGTGGAGGCTTTCTGTCCTGACGGAGCGAGCTCTACGCGCACAGGTACTCACTTCGCACGTGGCGCGAGCAAGAGAACAGCGCAGCAGCCAACAACCGCCGCCGCCTCAAGGGGGACAAGGAGCCGACCGACAGCCGCCACTGCCAGCGGGTGAGCAGCCTCGACAGCCAGGGGCCGAGCTGAGAATATGTCGGAAATCGATCCGGATGAAGAAAGACCCGACAGCCGTAGCAACGTCGATGATCCTTTCGTAGCCCCGGATGCCACTTCCTCCGACTCCTTCATGTTCACGATCGAGTTTCCAGTACGACCGGCGTGCCCATTTTTCGAATATGTTGGCGAATGTCACTTCCGTCCTGGTGTCCCGTGCCCCGGATCTCATGGAGAGCCACCTCCCGTCGATGTGCTACTTGCATTTCTGGATGATGCTCAATCGTCACTTGATATCGCAAATCACTGCAGCACAAACGTCCAGGTAAGAAGAGTGCACTCGTGGCAGGTTGTGCGATTCCTGGAGAAGGAAAACATCGAGGTCAGATTCTGCAAACCCATGATACATGCCCAGATATGCATCGTCGATCAAACACTCCTGATGGCAGGTGAGCAGCCTTGTGCTTTTGTGTCTGCGTGGTGCGAGATTTCGTCTGACTGACCGATTGGTGTTTCGTTCAGCATCTCTGAACTGGAGCTCCAGCGGGACAGTTCGGAACATTGGGCTCTTCTTGAAGGGAGGCAGAATTCTGGAGAATGCTATCGCACTCTTCGCTCGACTGAGGCGTTGGGATTGCCATGTCATCACACTTGCTCCGCCCGAGCTGTTCAACTGGTGGAGTTGTTGTGCTCTGGGACGACACGAGGGCTTTTTACGACGTCAAGTGAGAAACCAGCTTCTTTTTTTTTACGATTTGCTTCAGGAGCTGTTTGTAATTACGTGTGTGTGTGTGTGATTCGGAAAACATGTGCTCTCAAAATGGACCAAAAGGCAAAGCAACTCGATGGCAATGGAGGTGTCGGCGTGGAAGCAGCTGTATGCACACGTGGTCGCAGACGCGGATGGGGATGCCAAGATGACCTCAGCAAGCGCCGCTGCCTCCAGCAGCAGCTCCAGCAAGGACAGCGTCGTGCAGTTCCTCGAGAGCGTGCTGGCGCCGACGAGTCCATCCGCAAAGGCGTCGTCACCAGCGCAGCAGCAGCCTCCACTTGCCGACATCGGCAAGGAGCTGCTCGTTCCCGTGGTGGAGCTGAGCACCATGAAGCTGACGAAAGAGCAGGGGCTGGACCGCGATGCTGTGATGCGAGTGCTCCAGCTGCAGGTCATCTGTCGAATGCTCTGCTGCTGTGAGATGAAGAAGACGAGCACGAAGAGGAGCAAGGCCAAGCAAGCAACCCCCAGCTCAAGCGCATCGCAGCTTAAGCTGCTGAAGAAAGAACTGCGAAGTCTCTTGGATCGCATCGCGTTGCTGCTGGACGCCGCGAACCCGCCGTCACTAACAGACGAAGACGAGCGCTCACCGTTCCACGAATTCCTGCAGGACGTGCTGGCGAAGGCGTTCGCGACGCGGCTGCCAAAGCTCGTCAAATTTTTGCTTGCGATTTACGAACTCGAAGGTGAGACGCGCGCTTTGGACAACCTGACGCTCAATCCGGCGATATCGCTGGTTAAACCGGTTGAGATAGCACCGCCACAAGCACCAGCAACGGTCCCGCCAGCAGCGGCTGCCCCCAGCATTTTGTCAGCGCTGCTGCGCGACGAGCAGCGACCGATTAAGCGGTCTCGCACAGAGACCGTGGTCCCGTTCAAGAAGATGGAGATCCCGAATGAACTGCGGCGCCGGTCGAGTTTCCCGTCCACGCGCAAAGACCTGCTCAAGGCCGTGAAGAACAATGGGAAGGGGGCATCGCCTTCGACTTCGACTTCCTCGCCAGCCATTCCACGAAGCAGCAGCAGCACAGACAAGTCACTCAGCCGCAGCAGCAGCAAGAGCAGAGCGGTCAAGAGCGCTGAGAAACCGAGTCTGACGCCTCAGAGCTCACTGGGCCAGAGATCGACGCCAGGCTCGAAAGGCGCGCCGCTCTTGATGCGCAACGTGGACCGCGCGCTCTTCGCCGGCCCGCAGTCACGCTTCACGCCCAGCGCCAGCAACAACACCCCGCACACCATCGTCACCAGTGGGGGACCCAGTCGCCAGCTCTCGGCCTCAAAACACCCGCTGCTGGCCACAACGCCCAAGAACTTTAAGCCCGTGATGCCAGGCGCAGCGCCAGTCGTAGCCGTCCCAGGAGCACCAACCTCCGCAAAGCCCACGGGTGCGCCTCGCACCGCAGTCTCGAACTTGATCAAGAACGAACGCACCTCCGTGGTCATGAGGACCCCAGATCGTCCGCAACGCCGACCACACCGCACTGCGAGAGTGCTTATTGAGTCGTCACCGCCGTTTAGGAACCCGAACGTCGGCGCAGGAGCTGCTGCACGTCAACGCAAGCAGCCGACGGCCATCCCGCCGCCTCTTCTGCGGTAAGCTATTCCAGATAATTAACTTCCACGCATCATGAACCCATACGAAAAAGCTTTTCAGGATTACTACTATGCACGCCTCAATCGCTGTCGTCGCTGTCGCTGCCGTACGCCACGAGACCGATGCTGGGCTTACTGGCAGATGCTGCTGCGCTCTTGGGCTTCTCTTCCTCTACAGTAGCAGTAGCTTTTTGTTTCTTTGTGGTAGTGACTACTGAAGCAGCGGTCATGGCCTTGTCTTTGGGCGCTGCTTTGCGCTTGGCGCGCACAACCACGGGCGTCGCTTGTTTCTTGGAATTTAAATATTTCTGCACTGCTTCCTCTGACAGGGCGGCACCGACCATAGGACCACTGGTCGTAATGGCGGTAGCAGTGGCGCTGGCGCTTGTCTGCTGTTTGGCGAGCACTGTAAGCAGGAGGAGTACACGGCAAGAGGTTGTCAGTCAGTCTACACTTGCGATCTTTGGTGTCTAGGGTCTCATTGCGCACTCGACTCACGGAACTCGGCCACGTCCTCGTTGTGCTGCTCCTTGCGGCGCTGCTGGGACTCTGCCTGGCGCTCCTCCAGGTCGCGGATGAACTGGAACTCCTCGTCGTCCAGAGCCTTGGGCGGGGCTGAACAGGAGCAAATCAAGCAAGATCATATGACCACCGTGCCAGCTCTTACATGGACACTCCTGCAATACACACAGTGCCAACTAACCGAACGGGTTGTGCTTCTCCTTCCAGTCGCTGTCCTTCTTGTCCTTGAGCTCCTGCAGGCGCTCGTACAGCGGTCGGTAGTCGGACGCGTCCTGCGCATTGGGCGCTGGCGCCTCGGAGATGCGCTTCTCCTCCACGTTGTCTCCGAAGAGCTACGGACATAACCATAGCACGTAACGCCATCGCTTTAGCATATGCATCCTAGCAGCACGAAGAGCACCATCACAGCTATTCGGTAGTGACGCACCCCATCTGAAGACGTGAGCACGGCCGTCGACACGAAGCCCGGCAGCGCGGTGCGCGGCGCCTCGTTCGCATCCATCTTGCCCAGCAGCTCAGTTGTGCGAGAGCAAAATCGTTGCCCCAATGTAAAATGCCCACAACCATGTCCACGCTGAGGCTCGTGAGCTTGACCCCTTTTGATGCAGTACGCTATGTACTATAATACCATAAATCGATCATACAATTAGAAGTCTCGTATTCTAATTATTTCAGCAAAACCAGTACCCAGTCATCTCTTCATCGCTTGGTCCAAAGAGCCACGCCCACTCACCAACAAGCCATCACCGCATAACGATGGCGCAAATGATGGTGCTCCGCGAGTTCCTCCTGGCGGTGGAGCGGCCCAAGCAGCCGCTGGACGCCGCCATCCAGAGCTTCGCGCAGGCGCTGACTGCGTCCGCTGACGACGACGACGCGCTGGCCACCAAGTTCCTCGAGCTCCAGCCTCACGCCGACGCGCTGCTGCACACGTGGCCCGACACGCACGGCGCGGGCTCGCGCTGGGAGCGGCGCGAGTCTATCGCCGTGTTCTTCCGCGCGCTCTCACGGCTGTTGCGCGTGCAGACGCAGCGCAATGCCGCCGCCGCCGAGGTGCTCGCGCTGAAAGTCATCCGCGAGAAGAACGCGAGCCTCGAGAAGGTGCTCTCGTGGAGCGACAAGCCTATCATCGAGTTCGAGGCGCTCGAGCTCATGACCGCGCTCGTGGGCGTCAACGGCGCTGTGGCGCGCGAGTTCGTGCGGCTGTTCAACTTCCAGAGTGCACCCTTCGGCAAGCTCGCCACGCGACGCATGAAGAAGGCCGACCCGCCTGCTGTCTCTACCACTGACGGCGATAATGACGCCATTGAGACGACGGCCACCACCGCAGCCAAGCCCGCGTTTCAGATCCGCGAGGCCTACGTGCGCCTCGTGCTGGCGCTCACCGCGTGCCCGGACAAGAGCGTGCACCGCTTCGCCATGAAAGAGGGCGGTGTGACGGCGTCGCTCTTCAAGAGCATCGACGGCGACAGCGTCGAGATGCTCTCGCACCTCTTCGAGCGCCTCAAGGAGCTCGTGCTGCACAACGCGAGCGTAGACAACAAGACAAAGCTCGTGATCTTCAACGCGCACTGCGTGCATCAGGTGCTGCCGCTGCTGCAGTCAGGCGACGACTCGATCGCCACAATGGCGCTCGACGTGCTCCACGCGCTCTTCTTTGAGCCAAAGAGCGCTTTATACGTCGTGCCCCAGACGCACGCACTCCGGCTGTTCCTGTCCAAGGCCACGGCCACCGTGTCATCCGCTAATGACAGCGACGAGCCGAGCCACACGTCCGAGCAGGCGTACGCCGTCAAGGTGATCCGCAATGCGATCGTGACCATCGGCGCGAACGAGTTCATCCGCAGCACGCACGCGCAGACGCTCGTGGCGTCCTTCATCACCGCGTACCCGGGGCTCGCGGCCGAGTACCTCCAGGCTTTGTCGATTCAATTAGAGCCTAAGCCCGGGTACCGCTGGTTCTGCATGGCGTCGCTGGTGCAAAAGCTGCTCTCGTGTCCGCTAGACGCGATCACCAACGGTTTCCCAAAGGAGAGCGGGGTCGACGTCCCCTCGTGGTGCTCTTCCTCGGCGCTGGCGACGCGCCTCATCCTGCCGCTCAACTGTCGCAAGGAACTCTCGCGCGGCATCCAGCACGCCAACAACCTCATCATCTACAGCTCGCTGGGCGTCATGGAGGTCGCAATGCGCCGATACCAGTTCCTGGTCTCGCTCGCCAAGAGCGGTGCCGTGATGGCGATTTCACTGACGGAGCTGGAAAATGAGCTCCGCTTCCTGCTGCCGAGCCCCGAGGCGCTCGTGTCCCTGCTGCTCAAGCTCTGCTCGTCCGTGGACCAGGTCGCGCTCATCTACGTGCGCGCGCTCGTGGTCTTCCGCCTGTACCTCGAGTGCCTCCCGCAGGCCATGAGCGAGGTCAAGCTCGACTTCACAAAGATCCTGGCCTGGGGCTACCTGGAAGCCTCGAACATCCAGGCACCAGCTTCGAAGTCGGCGCTCGCGAGTCTCATTGTGAGCGAGATCCTGCGCTTCCTGCTCACCGTCGACGCCACGCGACTCCACGTGCTGCTGCCCAGTGGCACTGCTAACACCACCAGCACTAGCAATGCCTCGCGCTCCAAGCTCCTGCAGCTGCTGCTTTTGTATGTGCAGACGCCGAACCAGGCGATCGAGAAGCTCTGCGGCCAGGTGCTGCAGCGCACGCTGCTCGTCTCGACCGTGTTTGGCAACGACACTGCTGCTGGGGGCGTCGGCCGCTCGAGAGAGGAGACGGCCATCTGGCTCGACTCGCTCCGTTCCGGTGGCGACAAGTGCGCCGCGTTCATGGAGCAGCTGGTGCAGAGCGTGCTCGCGGACCCGTTCAAGTACCTGGAGACCTTCCGCACTCGCTCGGGCTCGAACAACGGGTTGCTGTCGCTCAGCCCTGGAACGATTGCACTCGTGACGTTCTTCAACCAGCGCAGTGGTGATGAGAAGAGCGCACTCGCGGCGCTCCGCTCGGACGCGCAGGTCGTGGTCTTCGGAACGCGCGTGCTGCTCTCGCTGCTCAGCAGCGCTGAGGCCCCGCAGCAGCTCGTGGCGCTCATCGCGAGTGTTGACGTTGATAGTAAAGTAGAGCCGGCGGAGGCTGGAAGTGATGACGATGAAGCTGCGAAGAAGCGAAAGCGTGTGGACGCGAAGGCAGTTGGTAATGGCGCACGAGACGCCTACGAGCGGCTTGTCCAGTACTGTGGGACGCTAGCTGGCTCGTCGAACGTCCACTCGAGCAAGGCAATTGAACCAATGTCGAAGAAGCTGAAAGAGTCGAGTGCAAGTGGACACTCCAAGTGGCGTGATGCCAAGACGACCGCTGACTTTGTCCACCAACTGTTGACACTCTCGCCATCTGCTTTCGTCGGCTCGTGGGAGCAGATTGTGGACAACTGTGTGCGCGTGAGCAGCGGCTCGTTCGACAGTGCCTTCCACTACCTGGATTCGTGGGTCGGCGGCAACCTGGTGGACATTTTCCAGGCTCCTGCTGACAAGAAGTCCAAGAAGAAGGACACTAACGTGTCCTCCACTGGTGCACGCTTCAAGAGCGAGCTTCCGCTGCACATCGTGCTCCAGAGCGTGCTCTTCACCAGCAGTGCGTCTGAGAGTTCTCGTGACGCACTCGTGACGCTGACCGCGCTCCTCAAGCAGCGGATCAGCAGTGGCTCGCTCACCATCACTGAGGCTGTGCGACTTTGCGAGCAGCTACTCTTTGCGCTCAATCTGCGTAGCACTAAGAGCAAGGCTGCTGGTGATAGTGAAGAGCAGCTCTGCAGCCTGCTGCTGCACGTGCTGAGCTTCGTGATCGTCTCAGCCAAGGGTGTCGAGTCGGCGCCGCTCGTGAGCTTCCAGATCGCGCGTATCCTGCGCAAACTCAACAAGGCAGCCAACGAAACCTCATCTTCGTCGGCACTGAGACGAAAGCTGTCGGCGCTCGAGATCTCGGGTCTGCGTCTGTTCTACAGCGATGGCGCCTCTTCGCTCACGGACGCGTCCTTCTCTTCGCTGCTCGAGCGCTGCGGCATCCCATCGGTTGTGCTGCTCTCGTCGCTGCTGCCAGCGGATCTGCGCATCTGCCTGCTCCACAAGTTCCTGGACGCCAGTGACTCTATCTCGAGTGTGCAGGGCGTGCTTTTGCAGCACTTGCTCAAGTCCCTCGATGATGACAACACAGCCACGTACGCGTCGTTCGCGGACTACAAGAAGAGCAAGCTGCTGGCACATAAGCTCTGGACGCTGCTGGAGAACACAAGCTCCAGTAGCAACTCCGTCCGAGACTCGTCGTTCTACTCGTCCAGCTTCTCAGTGCTGGGCAAGCTGGGTGGCGTCCAGGCGGATGTCGCCCACAAGGCGATCGGCAGTACGCTGGTGCCCATCATTGTGAGCGCGGCGTCAAGCACGCAGATCGACAGAGTGTCTCTGACGGAGATGCTTCGTCGTATCATGCTGGCGATTCGCAGTGAGAGCTCCGTGGCTGCTCAGCGTGGGTCGTTCTCGAGTGATTTAGAGTCTCAGTTTGTCAAGAGGCTCCAGGAGAAGGGCAGCAAGAAGATGACGACTGGCGTCTCGTACTCGCTGCTGAGCGCGGCCTTCGACGTGTTCACGCGCATCGAGTCCCCCGAGCTACTCGCGTACGCGCACTCGCTCGTGGGCGACTGCTTTGCGAACCTCATGCTGGACAAGCCACAGGAAAACAATGGCGAGGACGTCCGCCTGTCGTTCCTGCGCCATGCTTTGGTGGAGAACAATGGCTCGATGGACCTCACGCCCGTGATCTCCAGTGTCTTCAAGACGCTGGCTACGCAGCACCCAGACGGGAAGATCTTGTCTTCGACCCAGCAGGCGGCTTTGTTGCTTGTGATGCGCTCGATTGTCTACCAGCAGCAGACGAATAGCAAGACCCAGGAGACACTCATTGTCTTCCTGGTCAAGTGCGGCCTTCAAGCGCTCAAGAGTCTGTCCAAGAGTCAAAATGCGACCCAACAAGAGGTTGAGGCGACCGACAAGTTCCTCTCGATGGTCTCCACGGTCGTCCAGGGCGTTCTCGCCAGCGGTGGCTTGACGCAGTCGGCTCTGGTCGCGATCCTCAAGAGGCTCGGCCCTCAGTTCACGAGAGCGCAGGACTTCAACTACAGCACTGTGGCGTCGTACCTGGGCTTCGTCAGGATGAGCGCCGTGTTCCTGACACTCGCGACCGCTGACACCGGTGCTCGTGAGGCGGATAGTTACGACTTTGGCGACCACCTGAGCGTCCTCACGGACCACCCGCTGTTCATCTCGAGCCTGGAGGACAAGCGCCAGGGTGAGTTGTTGGCCCGCGTGGTCTACTGGCTCGTGCAGACGAGCGGCGTGTACGACCGCAAGCTCTTCAAGGTGCTGCTGAGCGTCTATGGCATGTCGCTCAGCGCCACGGACCGTCTGCTCCGTATTCTCTTTGAGAAGTTTGACGAGCACGCAGGCATCTCGCTCTCGCAGTTCGGCTTCCGCTTCGGCGCGTCGTCCACCACGATTCTCTCGGCCGCGGAAGGTGCAGTCGAGCCGGGTCAGTCCCGTGCTGACCTCGTAGACGACTCGGTCTGGCTCATCAGCGGCGGCCTGGAGCAGATGCGTATTCGTGCGACCGTCGAGCACTTCCCGTTGGACCGCGAGGTGTCGACTACGAGTGACCTGACGCTGCTCGCCTTTGGCTCGAATGGTCCAGAGGAGGAGGACACTGTGGTGGACATGGACGCCAAGAGGCGCGCGGACCGCGAATCAGCCTACGACCCGGCGTTCCTGCTGCCCATGCTCTCGCACTTCATCTCGTCCTCGGACCTGCCGGACGCCGCCGTTGTCCAGCAGGGACTGTTGGGCGTCGCTGTGCGCGCGACGTCCTCGAACGCAGACTGCATCCGCACGTACGCGTACGGCATTGTGGCGCATGTGCACGAATCGCTAACCTCCGAGTCGTCGGAGTTCAAGGCTGGCCGCCAGATCCACCTGATGCTCGAGAGCTTCCGCAACTCGATCCAGGAACCGCTCGAGGGCGTCTCGTCCGTGATCACCGTGTTCATGAACGACGCGATCTCGATCCTGTGCCGCCCCGTGCACGCCATGTACCCACACTTGAACCACTTTCTGCTGGCACGTCCGGCCATCGACGTGAACGACGTGCCCATGTTCTACTCGCTTTTCAACAGTCGCGCGCCGCTCACGTACAAGCAAGAGCGCTCGTGGTTCCTGCACACGTTGCGTCGTGGCGTCTGCGAGGACGTGGACGTGATGCTGCTCGTGCGTCGCCACGTGCTGCCGATCCTCATGAGCTTCTTCAGCTCGGAGCTCGCGGACGAGCACACCCAGGTGCTCATTGGGCAGATCCTCAACTCGTGTCTGAAGACCGAGGGCGGTGCGTCGTACCTGATCTCCAAGGCCGCATTCTTCGAGTGGATCTCCGCGCTGCTGCTGAAACAGCAAAATGCCGTCGTCGACAAGAAGATGCTGCTGCTGCTCATGGAGCTCTTCGCGAATGCGCTGCAGGCGAGTGAGGGTCTGGGCGATGAGCTGGATGGCCCACAACAGCGAGCGCTAGCTCTGCAAACCGTGAACGCGTTTGCGGCGCTCTGCTCGAGCGTCCAGGCGACGCGAGTCAACGCTGCGCTGAGCTTAAAGCTGGCGCACATCTCGGAGCTCGTGATGCGCTTCGCGCAGTCCGCGTGCTCGCTCAGGACGATTCAGCACGTTGTGGACGCTGTCTCGAGCTCCGTGAGCTTCGTTGACACTGCGAGTGGCTCGGAAGAACTCGCGAGCAACGAGATCTCGTCGTTCGAGATGCACGACGTCAAGACCAACTCGGTGCTCAGTTGCATGGAAGCGATCGTGAGCGAGAAGCTGCTGCAGCACCCTGATCTCCACAAGCGCAACTTTGGCGAGTGGGCTGGCGTTCTCAGCCAGATCGCGGATGTGCTGGCTGCATTCATCACCAGTGGCGCCTATGGCGTTGCTGCGTCGGCTGCTCCAGTGTCAAACATCACCCAGCGTCAGCGTGCGAAGATCTCTCTGCAGAGCCTGAAGACGTTGTTGGACCAGGTGCCGTCGCTTAAGCAGCAGGTGCTCGCGAAGGCGTCGGGGACGAAGGTCGCGTACGCTGCGTTGCTGTAGAACCAAATTCTCTCGCTAAGGTGGACACTGAGGTTGGCAGCTTACTTGAAGAGATGGGTACATTTCTGTTCGAGCAAGTTGGAGGAGTGATGGTCGAGCTGAATAGATCTGTCTATCAAAAGAGGACACATTGCCAAACGAGAATAAGAAGAAGAAAAACATACATGAAAACAGTTGATTGTTGTGCTTGCTGCTGCAGTTTGTTGTGCCTATCACTTGCTGTCACTGGCGTGGTACTCTCGCGCGGCCTGGTGCTGCACGAAGCTCGGGAACGTGCGCCGGCGCATCTTGTCGAGCTCCATGCGCAAGTACTCGATCTCCTCGGTCTGCGACTTGGCCAGGTCCACAAGCTTGCGGCGCACGACGATCGCCTTGAGCTGCGGGCTCTCTGCCGACTCTCCGCCGCCTGCCGATGAAGACGAAGGCGCCGCGTTGCGCAATGCGGCGCTCTTGCGGCTCGAGAGGATGTCTTCGCGGATCTGAACCTGCATCTGGAGCTGCTGGGCCTGCTGCTCGAAGCCCTGGTTCTCGCGCACGCGCTCGCGCCACTGCTTCTGGAGCTTGGCCATGGTCTGGTCGAGCTTGATGAGGTTCGTCTGGTGGTTCTTGCCCAAGTGCACCATCTTGGCCTCGAGCAGCGCGATCTCGCGCTTCTGCTTCTCCGAGGTGTCGCCCGTGTGGAAGAGCTCCTGGAGGTCCTTCGTCACGCGCAGCAGCTGGATGTCCGTGTAGCGCTCCTCCATGTCGCGCGTCTGCATCTGCAGCAGCGTGTGCTCCCACTCCATCACGTTGATGTTCTTGCGGAAGTTCTTGATCTTGCTCAGGATGCCCACCTGGTCCTTCCCATGGAGCTGGATCACGTCGTTGAGCGACTCAACACTCGCCCTTGCAACCAGGAGCGCATCCGCTGGTGCCGCATACCGGAGCAGGTCGTCCGAGTCGATGCTGCTGCTGCTCGACTCGTCCTGGCCCTGCTTGATGTGCACGAGCAGCGGCGAGTTGTCCACGAGCGCCTCGAGCTGCCGCGTCGAAGCTTCATAAGCTGAGATCTGCTCCTGGAGCGAGTACTGGAACTCCGTGAGCTTGGATCGGAGCTCCTCGGCCACGCTCTTGGCCAACGCGTACTGCTCCGCCTTCTCCTTGGCGGTGTGCTCTGCCAAGATCTTCTTGGTGCGCAGCGCATTGAGTGCGCGCCACACGCGGTCTTCAATGAGGACGCCGTCCGGCCGGTCTACGTCGTAGTCAAGGGGGACAACGTGTCGCTGACTGGCGTTGATGCCACCGGAGTTGAGGCGCTTGAGCTGCGGCTGCTGCTGGTAGTCGAGGTACTGGAACGGGTCCACGTTCGCATCGCCCTCGACACCGTCGCTGTTGGAATGCTGGAGACTCTGCAGCAGCGTCACTGGTGAGAGACTCCGTGACGACGGATCGGAGCTCAGTCCCTCTGCGAGCAGCCGCGCCTTCGCAGAGGTACCAGTGCTGAGCTGCAAACTGCTAGTACCCATGCCCAGGTGCTGCGAGCTCTTGCCACGCTTGGCTGCACCACCTTTTCTCGCCATGGCGTCTCCACTATCACGCATCAAGTCATCTCCCTTGCGCTTCTTGTAGAGCTCCACGAGGTGCTTCACAAGGTCGTGCTCCAGCGGTGCTCCGGCTCCGACTGCTCCGACCCCAGCTCCAGTACCAACCGCATTGGTGCTGCTGCCCGTGAGCTCCTCCAACTCCTTGAGAAAGTTCTTCTCGCAGCTCTTGTCCTCGTCCACCGCACGGTGCCACTCGTCCTTGGAGCCATCCAACTGCACCGCGAAGAGCTCATTCTCGCGCTCGCTCTTCTTGATCTCGCTTTCGAGCTCCATGATTGCGCCTTCAACGCGCTGTCGTCCCAGCAACAGCTGCTCGTGGTCCATGAGGTCCCCCGCGAGCCGGAGCTCGTACAAATGCTGCACGAGCACGCTCCTGCGCATGTGCAGATAGCTTTCCTGCAACCCCCGGAGCTTGTCGTCAAAAGCCTTACAGACGTCGCCGATCTCGCCTCGGATCTTCTTGAGCTCCAGGTCGAGACTCTTCTTGTACTTCTCCTTCTCCTCTAGAAACTTCTGCTGCGCGAGCTCGAACTGGGCCACGAGCTTCTTCTGCTCGGCCGTCATCTCGTCGACCGGCGTGTCGATCATCCACTGCTCCTTCACAAAGGACTGCGTCGCCAGGTTCTCCTTCTTCACCTCGAGCGTGCCATCCATCATGTCCGTGAGTGCGCGGCCAGCCACGTCGTCCTTCTGGCGCTGGCGCTCGAGCTCGGCCTTCTCCTGGGCCTCTTTCTCGTGCTTGCGGCGCATCTCCTCGGTCTCGTACATCTTCTGGGTCATCTCCTCGGGCTTGACCTCGAGGATGGACGCCGCAATCTCGTCCGGAGCCAGCTGTGGTCTGTATAGCTCCTGGGCTGTGACACTGGAAGGGACACCCAGCTCGGCGCCGATCTCCAAGATGCGTGCGTTCTTGGCCTCGATCTCCTCGACCTTGGCCTCCTTGAGGCGCACGAGCGCGTTGAACTCGTCGTTGAACTCGACCACGAGCGCGCGCACAAAGAGTTTCAGCAAGTGGATCTGGATGCGCTGCTGCTTGCGCGTGCGGATCGCCGCCGGGTGGTACACGAGCTGGTACGGCAGCAGCTCACCATATGAGCGCATACTCGGTGAGCCTGAGGAGCTCTTGGCCTTCTCAGCAAGCCACTTGTTGAGCGACGGGTGATGGATTCCGGCGTCGATGAGCCACTGCAGGTTGTTACTTGGCGCCAGCACCTGGCTGAAGCGCGAGAGCGCCGTGTCTGTTTGCAGGACTGTGTCAGCAGCCTCAATCGCTTCCTGTTGCTGGTGGGCGAACTCGATCGTGCGCATGAGCTCGATCTTCCTGGCCGTGAGTACCTCCTGCTTTGTCTGCCGGCGCATGGGGAAGTTGTACACAAAGAGCCCGCTGTTCTGCTGCTGGTGCTGAGCATTCCCAGACCCGGACGCAGACGGTGAGAGTCCGCGCAGGCGCACACCCTGGACCGTGGCCGGGTCCCAGAACTCGTGCTTCATGCGCTCGCGCACGATGTTCATCTTGGCCAAGTCCTTGAGGATGCCCTCGCGCACACGCTCAGCGCGCTTCTTGTTCTTCTTGAGCAACTGGTCGCGCCAGTCGACGTTGATCACGAACTCGTCCCTCGCGAGCCGCTCGACTTCGGGCAGCTTGTTGTTCTCGGCCAAGAGCAACTTGAGCTTGAGCTCGAGGTCGTTGAGCTGCGCGCGCGTCTGGTCCTTGAGTCGGTCGAAGCGGTTACGAGCCGCGAACTCGTCGTTCTCCTTCAGGACCCGAAGAAAGGGCTTGATCTCGAGCTCCTGGGCCGGCTTGAAAGTCTCGTCGTACTTGGCGAACGTCGTCAGGTTCAGGTACAGCGGGTTCATGTTGAGCTCGTGCTCGATCGCTAACGAGTCTGATCCTGAAGGCGCCTTGGTTTCCGGTGGGATGCGCACGTCCAACAGGAAGACGCAGCCGTCGCTGCCCGTGGACACGAGGTACAAGTCGTCCCCAATATTAAGAAACAGCAGCGAGGTCACTGGCCCGGAGTGCACCACGATCGTCTTCTTCTTTGCCGCCTGGATGTCCTCAAGCTGCCATTCTTTACCTACAGCCCGCGAAGAAGCTTGAGCCACTGGCTGTGAGGCACCAGTCGCCTCAGTACCGCCACTGGAGCCAGAGCCGCTAGCCCCGAAAGCCACGAGCCAGATTGTGATGGCGCCGTTCATCCCAGCCGTGGCCACGAGCTCGCTGCCGTCCGCGAGCACGCGCGGGTAGAGCGCCATGGCGGCGATGCCGTTCTCGTGGGCGTCCTGGGCCAGCACCTTGGACAAGATGTTGATCTTCTCGGTCGGGTCCAACACCATCTCCATGTATTTCATCACGTGCACGCTGTTGCCGTCGGGGGCCGTCGCGAGCATCATGCTCATGGGCGCGTTACGCAGGAACCGCAGGCTCGCGCACTTGGGCAGCATATCTTCACCGAAGGCGACCACCCTGGTCTTGAGCTGCAGTGGGGCTGATGATGCCATTGAGGGATCATTACCATTAGTCTGCTGGTACCGAGCCACGTAGAAGAGTCCCCGTGACGAGAAGCACGTGACAATGAGCGCGCTGGCGTTGTGCGCTGGGAGACTCCACTGGACGTCCACAACGTGCTCCTTGGACTCGAGCAGCGGGAAGAAAGCGAGCACTGGAAAGTGCTTCTCGTGGTCCGTGGACAGTAGAAACACGTGGTTCGCGCGCGTGGACGCGGCCAGCACCACGGTTTGCGTCGGGTGCATCTCAAGAATGTCGAGTGGCGCGTCGGCCACGAGCTGCAGGGAATGTAGAGGCAGCAGCTCCACGGCCCCGCTGCCACCGACGATCTTGGACGCACACAAGGTGCGCAGGCGGCCGCTTTGATCACCGAGTATGAGCACCGGATCCGCGGGCTTGGACGCCAATGCTGTGATGATCACCACTGGTGCGGCCTCGGAGTCTATGTGGCTGCTCGGTGCGGCACCCAGGCTCTCGCCGGACTGCGAGTTCGAGATCTGGCTAAGAGAGCCCGTGGATTGATTGGCGATACCTCCATTGAAGCCGCCACCATCTGGTGAGGACGATGGTGCGTGTGCGAACAGCAGGGAGACACTAGCGTCCACCACGAGACGACACTTGGTGATGCTCCAGAGGTACAGTCTCCCGCTGACCCCACCGCTGGCGACCACAGCGTCATTGAGGAACGTCCCGCCTGAGGGCGTGAGCGCTGAGCACGCGAGCACAGCGCCTACAGGAAAGCTCCCGCAGGGAACCACGAGATGTGAGTCGTTGCTGTTGATGTTGCCTGGGCTTGTGGCCATGGCTCCAGCGTTGCCGTCTTCATCCTCCTCTTCGTCCACCAGCACGCTGCTCTTGAGCTCGAAGATGCGGCCGTCGCGCGTGCCGACGTAGAGCTTCGAGTGGTTGGGCGACGGCGCCATGCAAGCCACGAGGCTCGCGTCACCACTCGAAGCAATAGGGATTGAGGCTTCAGATCCACTCTGAGTTGTATTAGCAGCACCCATAGGCAGTGACGCGCTCTGCATGACCTCCCAGTTCTTCTCGTTGAGCCAGAGCACGCGGCCATCGACGTAGGCCACAACCACGGACTCGGCCGTGTACACTATCGCAGAGATGCAGCAGCGGTTCGGCAGCACCGCCGGCTCGATGATCTGCACGATCGTCGCACTTGCGGCGTCCACGAGCACGAGCTCGCCGGCTCGGTTGGCCGCCAGGAGCTTCTCGTTCTTGACCCAGGCGTGGCAGAGCCACTGACTGCGCTTCTCCTCGAGGTCCAGCAGCTCCGTGTCGCTTGGATCTTCGTCCTCATTCCTGATACTGAGCGAGCCCACGCGGCCGAATGTGGACGACGCGGCCGCACTGCTGCCCAGATGCACGCTCACGTGGCGCAGCAGACTCGAGCCTTTGCCGCGGTAGATCTTCCAGATCTGCAAGCCGTCGTCTCCTCCGACGACGAACTGGTCGGCGTTCGCTGGGTCAAATGCCACGAAGGCCGCGTCGATAGTCACGACTCCGTTCGCGCAGCCTTTCACGGGCTCGAGCTGCTCGACGTCCCACACGCAGAGCCGCTGGCGCTTGGCCGCGAGCCTGGCTGCCGCAGTCGACCCTTCGGTGTTAGCGCCACTGGTATTGTCATTGCTGCTGGTGGCAGCCACGAGCCGGGGCTTCTGGGTCCCAGGGCCAGTTGTAGCAGCCACAGAGGAGCTCTCGTCGGACTCGTCCGCGTCCATAGGCCGCAAACTCACGAGCCGGCGGCCGCAGCGCGAGAAGCCGATCTTGGAATACTCGAAGCGCGCGCCGTGCTGCAGCTTGCCGCGCAGCTTCTTGTCCGGGTACGAGTACAGCAGGATGTCCGGACTGGGCTCGCGCGCGGTCACGGCGACCGTAGTCGTGCGCCAGTTGCAGTCGAAGGCCACGAGCTGCCGCGGCTTGGCGCGCAGCAAAAAGTGCTGCGAGTTGGAGACCGTGGACGTGAACGCGAGCGCGTTGCCGCTCACGAACGTCATCGTGTGCTCGTCGGCGAGCTGCAGGTGCCCCCCGCTGTACGCGAACGCGTGGCGCGCCGTCACGTCGATCGGCATCTCCACTCTCTATCAGCTTGTCGCGCGTGGTACTGTGTGCTGCTGCTTGCAATCGAGGCTTTCGTGGCGCAGTGCGGCAGTCGAGTCGCGCGGGGTGGTCGTGAAAGGACGCCGCCTTGTCACTCTTTGTGGTTTTCACATCTCACAGATCTGAGACTTGTGCAGCTGTTCACTCAACATGGCTGCATTAGTGAAGAAGGAAAGGGTCCATGAAGACGAGGCTCTCCGTTGTGGCATTATCCCAGCGATCCCCAGCTCGTGGAGTTCCCCAGTGAGGAAGCCACGGCTGCTTGGTAGCTCCAGGCTGTCAACCGTCGATCCATCACCATTGCCAACATCTACAGAGAGGTGGTAACCAAAATCCGGGCGTCCGGGACTTCTTGTATTGAGTTGTAGTTAGGACTCGTGACGCAGAAAGACAGATCACATGCAGGCACGCAGCCAAAAAGGTGTAGTACGAGAGACCGACCGACCGACGATCCTGCTGCGTGGGGGAACGAAGGAGGGCCGAGACAGTTAAATACACCCAAAGCCTCCGTCGGTTCGCTCTCCTCTCGCTCGCAGCCGACTGTCGAGAAGCTCGCTCTTCTTCTGCTCCCCCATTGCAGTTTACAAAGACGACAGGCTCTAGTTTGTTTGTTGTTGTGACTGGTTGCTGATTCGTGAGCCACCAGCACCAGTCGTTTGCTTATTCGCTGTCGTTCGTCTCCTCCTCCTCTTCGTTGTCGTAGTCGTGCTCCCCGCTCTCGTCGTCGGCCTCGTTGCCGGTCTTCTCGTTCTCGTCCGACTCGGAGTCCGAGTCCAGCTCCTTGTTCTCCGAGTACGACTGCGTCACGTCGTTGCTCTTGCTCTTGGCCGCCGTGTCCTTCTTGTTAATCATGCACGTGGTCTTCTTGCCGGGCTTCTTGCCGGTGGCTGGCGCAGTGGTGGCAGCGGCGGCGGTCGCGGCCGAAGCAGCCTTGGTGGAGACTGGGGTAGCGGTGGTGGCGGCTGGGGCCGTGGTCGTCACGCCTGAGCTGTCAGAGCTGCTGCTGGCACTGGCTGGGGCGGTGGTGCCGGACGCGGCAGCTGGAGCAGCAGTGGTAGCGGCTGGGGTGGCGGTGGTAGCGGCCGGAGTAGTGGACGACTCGGTCGCAGCCGATGGAGCGCTGGTCGTCACGGATGCACCAGCGCTGCTGCTACCGGCAGTCGCCGAGCCGGAGGCAGAAGCAGCTGGAGCAGCGGTGGTGACGGCAGGAGCTGGCGTGGCAGCTGGAGCAGCGGTCGTGGCAGCTGGGGCCGTGGTGGCGGCGTCAGTGACTGGAGGCACTGACGGGCTAGTGGTCGCTGGCACTGGCGTTGGGACGACTGTCGCGACCGTCGGCGTCGTAATCGTAGCATTGCCGGAGCCGCTGCTGGTCGCGTTCGAGGCCGCGCCACTGATCTTCTCGTTGACCCAGTCGAGCACGGTCGACAGGCGCACGTACACACCGGCGGCTTCGCCACAGGCGCCGCCCCAGCTCACAAGGCCGATGAGCTTGTTGTTGGACACGAGCGGACCGCCGGAGTCGCCCTGGCACGAGTCCTTGCCGCCACCCTCGCCGGCGCAAATCATGCCGTCCGTGATGCGGTTGTCGTACTGCTTGTTGCACGCGGCGTTGGTGATGATGCGCACGTTGACCTCCTGGAGCGTCGAGGCAGGGACGCCCGTCTCGGTCATGCCCCAGCCGCGCACGACGGCCATGGTCTGCTCCTTGTTGTCCGAGCCATCGGCGTTGCAGAGCGGCACGGTCTTCATGGCCGACGGCGCCGAGAGCTTGAGGATCGCGAGGTCGTACAGGTGGTCGGCCTTGTTGTACTGCGGGTGCACGTGGGCCTCGGCCACGGCGATGCGCTCGCCCTCGAGCACGCCCGTCGAGTACTTGGAGCCGATGGACGCGTACATGGCAGTCGTCTTGACGCAGTGCGCGGCCGTGATGACGTACTGCGGCGCGATGAGCGAGCCGCCGCAGTACGTCGAGCCGTCCGCCGTCTTGCGCAGACTCACGATGTACTTGTAGAGCGACGCGTCGGCCTCCGTGCCGCCGTAGATGCGCTGCTCGTCGTTCGCCGAGTCGTCGCTGCCGCTGGCGTTCGCCTTGGACGAGCTGTCGAGCTCGTCCGTGAAGTCCCAGGCGCGGACGGTGGCCGAGAGCGCGGCCATGAGGCCGAGGCGGAGGATCGCGTGCACCTTCATGTGGGCTATGGGATGTGTGTGTGTGTGTGAGTGAGGGAATGGGAAGACGAGCGGCTTCTACTGAGGGAAGGGAGAATTCAGCACTGGGCTGGCTGGTCAACGGGGGGCGACGAGTACCTGTCGACATGCAAATGCCTCACACACACACACACACGCGTTAGCCAGCTGGGTACGAGGCAGTTTCCAGGCACGCGAATGCACGAAGAGCGCGGCGAACCGAATCGAAACGTATAGCTCCATTCCGAGACGTTTTTGACGGGACATCAGGTGGGCTTAGCAGGAGTAAGGAGGTATATCATTTGGATGAGCCAGTGTAAAACGCGAGTGTAAATTCCGGAAGAGTGCGTGTATCGTAGTCAAATAGGGATGAAGCAGTATAAAGAGACGAATACGGAATTCTGCTGGCTCTTCGCGGTGTGACCAGCTGGAATGCGAGAAGAGCGCCGTTGAACACCGACGTAGAGTCGCGACCAACGCACGTTTACTTGGCGGACGTTGGACGGCAACATCGAACGCCCGAGGCCAGTCTCTCTCGATGAACACTCGTGGTAGGCCGAGTTTGAGTAGGATACCGACCGCCATTCCTCATGCGCCAAAGCACCATGGACACCATTCGTAAGGCGACGTCCGGGTCGGGTCGGAAAGCCCGTGGTCCCCTGACGCCGAGGAAGACATCGCTCCCTCCCGGCCGACCGGTCAGTCAGCCGGTCAAGCATGGTCATCGGCCAGCTGCTGGCTCTGTGGCTTTCTGCGGATCGGACTTTCCGAGTGTCTGCTGTCGGGGAAGAAGGGGCAGTCCGACACAATGCGAAAGTGCGAGTGAACTTCTCGCTCTATGTTGGAGAGAGAGAGAGAGAGGAGGAGAGCGGCCAAATCCCAGGAGCGGCTCTGGTAGAAGGGAGGGCGATGGGTGTACCGGCAGGTATTGTACCAGGGGAGCCTGGCCACCGAGATCGCTTCGTCCGAAGCATTCCCCACACTGCGATGTACCAGTCCAGAGCAGGAGAGCTCGCTCCCCCCGATCCGGTCCTCCTGGACCAGACCACAGCAAACAAAAGCACCAGACTGCTCGTGGGGAACGGTGCGAATGGCAAGCTGCCCAGTGTCCACCCATGAGTAACATGGACGCACCTGCCTGTCGTGTGTACCGTAGATTATCATTCCTCGAGAGCAGGCTCAAGATGTCCACCAGCGGCGCGTGAGGAGCCGAACTGGAGCTTCAACTCGTGGCCGATCGATTTGAGCCCTCGTCTCAAGACGTGCACCCAACCAAATCGATCCTGCTCAAACTACTGTGATGGTGGATTCGATCCGATGGCGTTCGGAACGCGAGGCTGTTGCTTCACAAAGTATCCTTTCACAGTCAAAAGGTTGCTCCTTTTATAGCCAAATCGGACGAGCTTTTGCAGACAGAGATCCAGCTGATGCACAGTATCGGCTCTTTGGTCTAGTGCGAGGTAACTACTGTCAGCACTCCCTAAACTATCAAGTCTCTTTTCGCCAAGCCCCTTCAAGCGTGGAACCTTGGACGAAATCCAATCGTGGGGTCATCGTCCGACCATCGACTCACTGATGCTGCGTCAATCGTTCCGCGCCGTCCGCGCGCTGCACGCGCAGCACACTCGCTCGGCTGCGGCCTCTGCGCTGTTCGTCCGCTCGCTGGCGACCGCAGTCGCGAACCCGCTCCTCGACTGCGTGCGCGAGCGCAAGCTGCCGCCGTTCGAGCGTCTGCAGATCGCGGACATTGAGCCGGCCGTGCAGGTCGCCGCGAGCGAGTACATCCGCGAGCTGCGCGCTTTAGAGCAGAACTTGGAGAAGAACTACACGCAGCTGCAGTGGCACGACGTCGTGGACCCGCTGGAGGTGCAGAGCGACCCGCTCGGCCGCCTCTGGGGCGTCGTGGGCCACCTCATGAGCGTGTGCAACTCGGAGGAACTGCGCAAGGTGCACGACCAGCTGCAGCAGCTGGTCATCCAGACGTTCACCGAGGAGTCGCAGAGCAAAGTGCTCTTTGACGCGTACCAGGCCGTGCGCGACAGCTCCGAGTGGGACTCGCTCTCGCTGGCGCAGCAGGTGCGTTAGTATATTGACTGTGATTGCATGCTGCATTGACTGGCCGATCACTAACGAGTGACCCAACTTGTGTGGATGCCAATAGCGAGTCATTGAGCTGAGCCTTCGCAGTGCGTCGCTGAGCGGCGTGGGCCTCGAGGTCGAAGAGAAGGAGCGCTTCAACAAGCTCAAGCTGCGCGCCGCCGAGCTGGTAAGCTGCCTGATGTCCGTCCATGTAGCATGGACATGCCCGCAAGCTCACTCGTCGTGTTCGTGTTGTGTTTTGCTGAGCAGAGCACCAAGTTCTCGTCCAACCTGCTGGACGCCACCAAGGCGTTTTCGATCGTCGTGACGGACAAATCCGAGCTCGACGGGCTCCCGGACTCGCTCTTGCAACTCTTCTCCCAGGTATTTTGCTCGAAAAGAGCCATCGTAACGCCATCTCGTTCATTCACAACAGTACTAACCATCCTTCCGTATGCATAGAGCGCCCGTGAAGAAGGCCACGAGGCGTCCACGGCCGCCAGTGGCCCGTGGCGCATCACGCTGGACCCGCCGTCGTACATCCAGTTCATGAAGTACGCGGCGAACCGCTCTCTCCGCGAGACGCTGTACCGCGCGTCTTCGAGCCGCGCGAGCTCTCCGCCCTTCGACAACGAGGAGATCATCAAAGAGATCCTGGCGATCCGCAAGGAGATGTCGTCGCTGCTGGGCTTCGAGACGTACGCGCAGGTGAGCATCTCCAAGAAGATGGCGCCGAGTGTCGTGGAGGTGGAGAAGATGCACGACGACCTGCGCGAAAAGTGCTTCGCGATCGGCAAACAGGAGATCGAGACGCTCGCGAAGTATGCGGCGCAGCACGGCCACCAGGGCGAGCTTGCGCCATGGGACCTCTCGTACTGGTCGGAGAAGCTCAAGGCCGAGAAGTACCTGTTCTCGGACGAAGCCATCAAGCCGTACTTCCCCCTCGAGAAGGTTCTCGACGGTCTCTTTGCGCTCACGTCGCGCCTCTTTGGCGTGACGATCGAGGCCGCGGACGGCCAGCAGGAGGTCTGGAACAAGGACGTGCGCTTCTTCAACGTGCTCAACGAGACGCACGAGGTCATCGCGAGTTTCTACCTGGACCCGTTCTCGCGCCCCAAGGAGAAGAACGGCGGCGCCTGGATGAACGTGTGCGTGGACCGCAGTCGCCTGCTGGGATCGCACGAGAACAAGAGCGTGCGCAACCCGGTCGCGTACCTGATCTGCAACCAGTCGCCGCCCGTGGGGGACACGCCGAGCCTCATGACGTTCCGCGAGGTTGAGACGCTTTTCCACGAGTTCGGCCACGGGCTGCAGCACATGCTGACCAAGGTCGAGTACGGCGCCGTCGCAGGGATCAACGGCATCGAGTGGGACGCCGTGGAGATCCCGTCGCAGATGATGGAGAACTTTTGCTACGACCCCGAGACGATCACGTCGATCAGCGGCCACTACGAGACGGGCGAGCCTCTGCCCATGGAGCTCTTTGAGAAGATCAAGGCCGCGCGCAACTACATGGTCGCGACCGTGATGCTGCGCCAGCTGGCGTTTGGCGCGCTCGACATGTACCTCCACGAGCACTACGCGGGCGACGAGCCGATCTTTGACGTCCAGAAGCGCATCCTGGCCAAGTACGTTGAAGTGTTTGTATGGATATGCGTGTGTTGACCCAGGCTTTGTCTAATCTAACGGTGTGCTTCGTCTTGCCCTGCTTAGGTACTCTGTGCTGGAGCCGCTGGATGAGGACCGCTTCCTGTGCTCATTCAGCCACATCTTTGCGGGCGGCTATGCGGCCGGGTACTACAGGTGCGTTGACCATTCTCTTTTCTCTGGCTATCCAATTACTGACTTGTTGTGTGGATGTTATTGTCGCTAACTGTTGGACGGTTCTCCGCCACCCGTTTATTTCGTTTTGCTGACTGAACAGCTACAAGTGGGCGGAGATCCTCTCGTGCGACGCCTATGGTGCTTTCGAGGAAGCGGAGGACGCTGAGGCCTTGAAGCGCGTGGGCCGCAAGTTCCGCGACACGATCTTGGCGCGCGGCGGCGGACAGCACCCGCTTCAGGTCTTTGAGGACTTCCGCGGCCGCAAGCCGTCGGTCGCGCCGCTGCTGACGCAGTACGGACTGCTGACCAAGGGCGAGGCGCTGTCCGCGTAGAGATCTCCACGAGACCGGTAACGACACCAACTACCTAGTGCTAATAGGGAGAGAATCTGTGTGCGTGTGTGCCAACGCAATAGAACGATACGACGACTTTTTCTTTCTGGCGCCGGACAGATATTTCGACGAGCATCAACCGCTGAGGTAACGCAAGTCGGCTGTTTGCGCTTGGAAGGCGACTTCGATCATCGCTGCAGAGAAACTCCGAGCGAGCTGCTGGTTGGGCCGCCAAGCTGCTCTTTCCTTGGTATACTGTGAGAGCGAACCATCGGCTCGACAAAACAATTTGTCCACCGCCGCTGTATGCGAAGACCCGGACCGCGCTTCTTCAAGCCGCACGGTACGACAATGAGGAGATCGGTAGACGGACTCTCGCGGCCACCAGCCCCTCAAGGAGATGTCGTCCGTGCATGCTTGGTGCTCCTTTGACGAGGACTGACGGACTCGGTCATCACTGCTGCTGCTGGCTGCGGTCCATCGTGTCTGACTCGTTCGAGCTTCCCGACTCGCTCAGCTCTGCCAATTTGGGACCGAATTATTGCTCGGTGTGCGTTCTCCACCAACCATTTCGTGAGTTGCTGTGCGTCCGGCGCTGCCAAAGGCGTCCGCACACGCGGCGCTCATGCTGGTGTTGTTGTGTTCGATTGTTGAGGTTGGTGGTTGTTTTTAGTTTTGCGCGCCTGTGAGTGGCTGGTCGAGCGGCGCTGGAGCGCTTGGGCGTGCAACTTCAACCTGGGAACTTCAAGTCTCGCGCAGCTTGGGATAGACGCAGTGTCGGACTGGTGTCTGCACTCGAGCAAAAGGAAGGCGAGGAGGTCCGACGCTGTTGAATGGTTGTGCTGCTGAGAGTATCGAGAGGCACAAACACTGTGTTTATGATTATCGCAGCAGCTTCGTGGATAAAGTCTCAGAGGTCGGCTACAACTCGCGGATGGAGGAAGCCTTTGTCAAACGAAGCTTCTGCATGAGCGTCCTGTGGCGCACATGACGATCGAGGCTCGGGAGACTGTCTTGCTTTTGGCATGCGAGTCTGTGACGGTCGGCGATTTCCGCATGGCCTGTCCCGGTGCGGCGCTTCCCAAGCAGCTTTCGTCAAAAGAGTGTGGAGACTGCTCCTATAAACTTACAGAGGTAGCTTCTCGGCATTCTTTTTCTTCCCTGTTTGAATCCCCATACAAACAAGCAAAAAAGCAATTGCCCACCAACGGCGCTTCCCGAGCGAGAATGAATGACGGACCCTCAAGCAGAGATCGATGTGCGACGGTCGGTCTGCTCACAGTTCAATCCACACCTTCGAGCGAAAGAGACGAGCGCAAGCGATCGGCGTTCGCATTTCTTTAGAGCCGCCCGCACAAGCACAAGCACAAGCGGCGCACAAGCCAACAAGACAACAAGTCAACAAGCGAGCAAGTCAGCAGCAAGCAAGCACGCCCCGCAACAAACACGCCCAACACCAACCCGCGCGAGCCAGACCCAGATCGACACGACACCAGAATCGATCCGATCACCCGACCTTTGAAGCATAACCCCTCCTTCCAGCGTAACCCGTGTTACGAAAACAGCCATGTTCGCCGCTCCTCAGATCGTGAAGCTCAGCCACCAGCAGCAGCAGCAGCAGCCGAGCAGCAAGTTGCGCGGCTACGTCGTGCTGACCGCCAAGGCGCCGCGCCGCGCCCGCCTCACGAGCGCCTGCAGCTTCCGCTCCACGACCAGCAGCAGCAGCTCGACCGCCAGCGAGGACGAGGACGAGGAGGACCAGTACGACGAGCTCGACGACCTGGAGGACCCCGCGGCACTCGACTGCAGCATGGCGTACGAGTCGTACGCGGCCGTGACGTCGCGCTACAACAACAGCAACAACAACAGCCGCAATGGCGGCGGCAGTGGTGGGTCTCCACGCGAGCTGCGCTGGAGCGACTTGAACCGCAGCAGCGGCCCGCGTGGGCCGCGCATCGAGCTCACCAAGTTCCTGAGCACCAAGTCGAGCCAGAACGCGCGCAAGCGCCAGCTCAAGAAGAACGCCGGTTTGGCTGGGTCGGGCGGCACCGCCTGCAAGAACCAGGAGAACGAGTTGCTGGAGATGCACACTTTGGAGCTTTGCCTCGAGTTCCTGGACGTGAGCGACCTCGTGAACGGCACGCTCGTGTGCGCCGAGTTCCGCCACGTGATCACCGAGTCCAAGCGCCTGCTGCTCGCGCTCTACTCGCACAAGTGGCGCCCGTTCACGGCCACGCCACTGGGCGGTGCGTACCTGAACGCATCGTTCCAGAGCCAACTGACGATGTGCCGCGAGCGCAACCAGTCGGCGCAGCTCAAGCTTGCGTACCCGCTCGCGACGCGCAGCTCTGTCAAGCAGAACGCGGTGAACGGCACGTACGAGATCCAGAACAACTCGATGCTGCGCAGCTTTGCGCGCGGGTCCGTGGACTCGGTGCGCGGCACGCAGGGTCTTCCGGTGCTCCCGTGCGCCAAGGCGCTGCAGAAGCAGATCTCGTACTTTGAGGTGTCCATGAAGGGCTGCGGCAGCGTGGGCGTCGTGTCGCTCTCGGACGAGACCTCGCGCAACGCGTACGGCTTTGGCTCGGAGGAGCACCTGGGCTGGAAGTCCGTGTCGTACGGCTACCACGGCAACGACGGTGACTTTGTCTACAACGACGGCAGCGCGGCCTACGGCGGCGAGTGGACCCCGCTCGGCCCATCTTGGGGCGCCGTCGACGCGCAGAGCGACGCGGACGCCGCAACGTTTACGGTCGGCTGCGGCCTGGACCGCGCGACCGGCGCGCTCTTCTTCACACTCAATGGGACGCTCGTGGGGATAGCACCCGTGGCGATCCTCAAAGGGAAGTACGCCGCGGCCGTGTCGCTGCACTCGTACGGCGACGCGGCCACGCTCAATGTCGGCTCCGTGCCCTTCCGCTTTGACATTGAGGGTTTCTGTGCAAGTCCCTAGCGGAGGCTCTTCTTGCGCGTGTGACTCGCAATTGAGCTCTTCGAGAGAGAGAGAGAGAGAGGAATGGTTGGCTGGCGTTGCTTGCTGCTGCTGTGGTGAAGGCCACGTGAGCTAGCGCACGAACCTGCTCCCTTCCCCCCTCCCGACCGAAGAGCCAAGCGAGACACATCCGAGAAGAGACTGCGCTGAGGACTTGCACAGATGCTTACCTTTTATGATCCGGATCCAAGTTGAGATCCGCTGCCTGCATGTGAGAAAACCCTGTGAGTACTGGAGTGAGACGTGCGTGAGGAGGAGGACTTGTACTCATAACCCTTTGATAATTTGACATTGTTGCTTTGCCTTCCTTTCGGTTGACGTCTTCGTTGCTTGAGTTTGTGCGCTAGTTCCCAGCCAACCGGCCACTCGTCATCTACTGGGAATGTGCTTCCTTTGAGAGCTCCTCGACAAGCGTTGGCTCTTCTCCCAGTAGCTCTTCTTCTGGGAGCTCGTGGACTGTTGTTGCGTCATGCTCGGGGAGTGCTTCGACTGCTGTTAGCTCTTCATCTGGTGTTGGTTCTTCCTCCGTGGCTTCTTCGACTACCGTTGGCTCTTCCCCTGTGGCCTCCTCTTCGTCTGGCGTTGGCTCCATAAACTCCGTAACCAGCCGCCAGTGGAGGCTGTCTTCACTGATTCCACGGAGCTGCGGCACACCCACTTGGTCCGGGAAGTGTGTCTGCAGCCACATGACCATCTCGACGTGTTCACCGCGCAGCGCTTGCTCGGCAGCCAGTGATGGACACTCTAGTTCGGGGTAGTGTTCAAACAGGAACATCATTTTCGCGAAAGTACCGCTCGACGCGGCCCGAGTCTGGCTCATGGATTGCACCATTTGTGGAGCAGACAGACATGCCGCCGACCGATGCACGCGCTGTACCACCAAGTCACGTATCAAATTCAATGAGGCATGCTGACGTTTTCGAGCTGTGGCTCAACCACAAAGCAAACGTCACAGCCAATACCACCGATACATGCGGAACATCGACATTGTTCTCCTTATCATCGCTGTGTTTGCCACGTCGGTGTCCGCAAACGCTGGCAAACTCCTTAACTCTCGTGACGGTCTTCGTCGATCAGCAGCGCCAGGCAGACTCCTTCTTTAGAGCCATTTTCTCTTTGTGGCTCTTCGTTTGACTCGGCAACTTGCTCCTGCAAATGCGATTGTCGCTGAGAATGAGGCCCATCACTACCTGGCTCGCTTGCAGTTGCACAATCCTCCTCTTCTCTCCCCTCCTCCTCCTTGAGAAGCTTAAGTCGAGCTGGGTCGCCGACCTCGCTGCACTCAAAAAGTGGATTTGTGACTGCGACAGGATCGGCAACCGCGGGAGATCTCTCGGGTGCCAAAACCACGGCACCTGTTTCACTTGCAGACGCTTTGTCCGAAGTCTGCGTCGCTTTCTTCGTCCATGACTTGACAACTCTCGTTGGAACTGACGATGGTGATTGCGCTTTGAGGCTCTCCTTTGACGGCGAGTTGGGCAGGTCTTCAGGCTGTAATTCGAGCGAGTTCACAGACGCGTTGGCTGGCGATGCCACGCGCGACGTTCGACGCATCATGACTTTCATCGACGCGACAACCGACGAAGCCGAAGTCGGACTAAGTGCACCAGCACTTACACTCGCTGTTTCTGCAAGACCAAGAATGATTCCGCGCGCCTGCGTCGACACTCTGCGTGCGTTGTTCTGTGTCTTCTTGCCAATCTCCGAGATCGCTTCTTCGATCAACCGCATCCATTCGCCCTTGGTATTTGCGCTCTCAGCATACACGATGAAGGACTTGGTCGGGTTGATGATCTGGAACGCGTTCTTGTGTAGTGCATTGTCCGGTACGTCTATAATGCGTGTGAGCTTCAGGCGCAGTGTGTTGTGGGGGTTCCAGTAGCCAGACATGCCCTTGTCTGCGTAGAGAAGCTGGTCGTTGAACAGGAAGAAGCGGTATTTCTTGTTGCGTGACGTGCACTTCTTGGTCAGCTCTCCCTCGCGAATGAAGTGCGTTGCATCTTTCAAAGTCACATGGCTGCGGTTGATGCGCTTGATCACAGAGTTGAGCTCCTCAGACTTTTGCTGCCGCTGGATCGTCTCCTTCATCTTGTTTACAAGCAAGTGGATGTCGCCCATCACACGCCACGGGTCATCCGTCGCCGCGGCAGCCTCAATGCTCTCCATCCACAGTTGCGATTCGCTCGCATGCGGTATTTTGCTTTTCGACTCGCCGCCTTTTTCACCACCGCCTTCATCGCACGCATCGTCTTCGCCGATATCGCTGGCATTGTTCTCATCCAGTGCACTCTGAACCTTTGAGAGCTGGTTGCAAAAAGCTTGTCGCTCGACTGGCATGTCAAGAAAGAGGCACGTCGAGATGCTGAACCGGAGCAGATCGAGACAGTGCATCGTCATCGACAAGTCGGACTGGTTGTCGCCGAGGATCGATGTGGACAGCGCCAGCAGATAGAACCACACACGCTCGAACAAGAGCTTGATCAGGTCCGGGCTGATGCACGTGTCGACGCCAACAAAGTTGAAGGAGTAGTACGACTGGCTCAGGTCTTTCAGCAGCTCCTCGAACTGCGCCACTGATTTCGACAAATTGACCCGGAACTTGTCATTTTCCAGGTCCACATGCGAGATATTCGCCTCGCGCGATTTTGCTGGAGCAAGAAATCGGGTACCTTTGATGTGCATCGGGTGTTGTGCAATGTCCTCGTAGATCTCTTCGAGGAAGCGCTTCGGCAGATCTTTGCCGTTGTCGATGCCACGGTTGTTCTTCACAAACTGCTCTTTTGACATCTTGTTCTTTTTCACCTGAGGGTTGTGCAGATCCGTGTTGAGCATGATGATCGAGTAAGCGATGATCATCGCTGTGTCTGCCGAAGAGAAAGAAGCTGGCGAGTCTTCCCAGTAGCACTGCGCAAACGCCTCGACCATTCGCTCGATCTTCTGGGCTTCACCTGGAAGTCGAAAGCCTCCGTTTGTGAGGAAGTGCCGAAGCGACTCGACGAGCGTCATGCCCTTGAAGGAGATCGCTCGCACGTACGAAAGTCGGACTTGAACCTTGAAGTCTTCATCGCCTTCACCCAGATAGTCTCCGATCTCGGCCTCATCGAAGAAATCGTGGTAGATCCGCAGAAAGGAAGTGACGTCGCGCGGCGATTCCTTGACAAAGTTCATCGCAACGAGATAGTCGACTGCCTTCTTCAAGCTTTTCGTGGACGCGATCTCCATCGCGCGTGTCAGAAGCTGCTGGTTGCGCTTCTGGACTTCATTGCGCATGCGAATTGACATGCTTCCAAACTTCGGAGCTCGCGTGCCACTGGCCTTCTTGGTTTGGTGTCCAGCAGATTCCTTCGGACTGCAGACTATTGGCGAGCCTGGTTGGCTCAGTGGGCTACTTGGATTCTCGTTGTGAGATACCTGCACAGTTGGCACACTTGCGGCGACACTCGTGCTGAACATACCCTCGTCACCAGCTTCATCTTGTTCCCAGCCACCATTGTCCATTGAGAGGTGTCGCGTTCGAGGGTCTCGACTGATCAGATGGGCGTGACCACTTGCATCCATCACGCTTCGAGCAATCGCCAATATCGTGTTGATCGCCTGCTCTCGCAAGTTTAGTGACGAGCCGTCCGGATCTTCGTGGTAATTGTTGCTTTCAGCGATATTGCAGAGGACGGAGCAGAAGAACTCGAAAATCTTCCATTGCTGGACGCGATCCATGTCGAAGTTGACGAAAATCTCGACAACATTGTGCGGCAGCTGGACCCACGGAATCAGCTCGTGCATGATGTCCATCTGGTGGTTAGCAGCACAGACCGCATTGCTCCGAAGGATCCGCAGGAACAAGTGCTCAAACAGCAGCGCGAGCTCGACTTTCAGGTGCCGTCGGTACTGGTTCCACAACGTTGAGATCAGCGTCAAACTCGCGCGGAACACATCTGTCGACCAGATGGGGATGATGGAATTGAGGGTCGCGAACACAAAGCGCCGGATGATTTGCCCGAAGACGCGGTGCTCCTTTGTGTGAGTCCCGGCAGCCAAGAGGGCGACATTCAGTGCTCGCAGCGAGTTGATGATGGACGCGTAGTCTCGGTCGGGGTTGTATTCGCTTGTGCTCACGGCTTTTCGGTGGACTGCTTTGCTCAGAGTAATCACAAGTTGCAGCGCATTTCTCTCTGCCTGCAAGAAAGGAGAGTTTTTCAGCTGGTTTCAAGCAACGCAGTACTACAACTGAGAGTAACTCGCGCCATGACAGACTCACATTTGATTCGATGAAGTCGTCCATCCCCGACGCAAGATCAGTGCAAAATGTCGGTGTATGAATGGACGAGTGACTCTGTGGGAAGCAACGATACCATACTGATTTAAATGAGACAAGTGATCATCAATAAGGAAAAGAAAGCAAATGGAAATGTGGCTGACCTTGAAGACCCCAAGCATCTTCTCGGTGCTGTTTGCGATCTCGACACCCGAGCTGGCATCGTCGATGAGCTGCTCGACAAAATCTCGGGCGATGTCGTCAATCAGAGGTGGCGTAGTCGTCGAATGGCTGCCTTTGACCGGCATCTTGCTCACTTTTTCGCACCGCTCAGTCTCGTAGCGATTCATGATCTTCGCCACAAGCTCATCTTCCACGGACTTCACCAACGCCGAATCGAAGTCGCCGATAAAGATGACGGATTTCAGGATAGCATGCAGAACTGCGGGGTTGAACCCGCCCATGCACTTCCGAATGACCTAAGAGAGTCACAAAGCCACACTCTGTTGTCAGTGCCTGTATTCTTGCGGTAGTGAATAGAAAGCGGAGTACCTTTCTGAAAAACGGTAGCGCCAACGCAAATCGAGACTTCACGCCTTGGTGGCAAATCGAAGCAACCGCATCGACAGCCACCTCCAAACGACACGCGCCCGTGAGTGCGACGGCGTCATCGAACACCCCTGCATCCAGACACTGCGAGAGTCCCTGTAAAGCAGCCTCAGCCGCGGCTCCTTGGCGGGTGTAGCATGCCAGCAAGAGCGGATACATGTAGTACTCCTGGGCTTCTTTCCAACTGAAAGGCTTTTCTGCTTCATTAACAAACGCAACAGAATGCACACACAAGGTCAGCGTGGAGGTCGATGCGCATTTACTATGGCAGACAGTCATCGATACCGTTCGACTTCACTGCTTGAGCTTCTTCTGAAACAGGACTCGGCAGTCCAGTTTCGCGCACTTCGGACGATTTTTCAGTCGATTTCGACGCTCCGAGTGGGGGCTTCGATCGTGTTGCGTTGTAGGACATCTTTGTCTTTTGCTTCGATTGTCCAGGTAGAGGCGAAAGACTTCCAGTGAGTGCATTGACATGTTGCTGCTCGCTACCGGAGATGGTAGCCTGGAGCCACTTCGTGTGCAACTCAGTAATCGAGCTCAGCTACGCAGCAAGGAAGGCAGATGTTAACATGAGACATAAAGAACGGTGAAACACAAGTTTGGTTGAGAATTGTAAGCAAACCAAACCTTCTTCTTGTAGCAGAGACACACTTCAGTGCCTCCAGAGTGCATGTTGAGGTCGGCGAGATGCCCATCTGGGGTCTTGTCCACCTTCATGTAGCTACATAGGAGGCGACAAGCAACAGACCAGGTTAGTCCCTCTCGAATACAACACAGTAAACTGGAAGAATAGCGACATCACGTCATTGGCAGTCGCTCACTCGTAGGGAACCTTGTCGCCCTTCTTAGGGAAAAGTATCACCACATCGACGATCGAGGACGTCACCGAGCGTTTGTAGCACAAGTAAATCTTTTCACCTTGCGTTCCCTGCCGAGAAAAAGAAGACATTGAAAGAACATGAGCCATCTTACTGCATTGTCAGTCGCCAAACCGCACTGATAGGACTCGCCGTATTGAGGTTTGCTGGAGCTCCTCGTCGCTGGACAGCTTCGTAGTCAGTAGGAATGAATTCGCCTCGCTCCGGAAAGATGGCAATGATTTCACTGATGGGGAGCTTGTTCGCAGACTGGTCTCTGCAGTGACAGAGGTACACGAACACGCCTCGGCCACCCTTGTTCAGGTCAGCCCGCAAGCCGCTAGGAGAACGCTCGAGCTGTTTCAGATACACACATTTTCGGTATCGTGAGCTGACACGGCCACAGCAGACCAGCGCAACTCGTGGAGGATTATGTACCTTTGTGAACCCATCCGGTACTGGATCGCCCGTGAAGATGACCGTCAGATCCGTGATAGCGGGCTCGTCAACTTCAACGTGTCTCCAGCGTGGCGCTTCCTCTACTGTCGCACTACAAAGGAGAGCATGTTTAGTTACAACAGAATAGCGAAAAGCCTGTGGCAATGAGTAACATCTGCAAAAGCTTTCGTTTCACGTACTTGGGGCTGGCTCGGCGCTGGTAGTTGCGCTTGCTTTTCTCAATTGCACTCGGCACAAGCGCCATGAGACGCTCCTGGGGACTTTTCGGGGCAAGCAGCGTCTTCCCCGCAAGCGTGATCTCGTCGCCCTCGGACGTCGTACTGGACGCTAACGTCACTTTCCGCGTCACGTTGTTTCCGCTTGTTGGCGCCAACTGCAACGATTCTGCCGCGGTTGATCCTCTCATCGACGCGCGGTGCTTCCGTGCGAGAGTCTCCTGGCAAACTTCGCGCAGAAACGCGAGCTGGTCGTCGTCATGACTCGTCTCCTGCAGCAGCGTGTGGATCGCATTCCGCAGCACGGGCTCGTGCTTCCACTCGGGTCCGGGCATCTCGGGCATCGCGTCTGTGTTGTTACTACTGCCGTTGCCCTCTGTCGTAGCCGCCACGGGGGAAGCGCTCTTCCCGCTCAGTTCGACCTCCGGCAGCTCCTCCAACTCCAGCTTCATCCTGCTCTTGCTCCTGCGTCGCGCACCCACGGACCGCGCACTAGAGGTGACAGCACTCATCACGGCGTTCTCTGGTTCGCCTGAGCGAATATCTCGGTCACAGGCAGGCAGGGACTCGCTCGCTCCTCTCAATCCCCAAGCGCCGCTGTCGGTGCGCGGTCAGCAACTGAAGAGGCAGTGAGCGCTTCTGCTGTCTATATATCAATGCAGACAGCGTCCGCACGCGCCTTCCGTTTCGCTTCCGGTCGATTACGCCCATGCGACGCGAGCGTTGGCTCCATAACGATTGTGCTGTCGTTCTTCGTTTCAGGAGGGCGGCGTCGTTTCACGGCATGTTGAAGAAGAGGTTGCGCGAAAGCTGCGCTTCCAACCGGCAAGTTGAAGTACATGTTACGCGAAGGTAACACGAAGGCTGTTCAAGCGGCAATTCCCGCGACGCAACCAAGAAGCCGCGCGAGTGTCCTTCCAATGATGATGCTCTGTGGCGCCATGTGAGCAGCCCCGTGCGTGCGCGAGCCAAAGCGAATGGGTATGAAGAACGAGGTGCCAAGTGCGAGTACAGCAGGGTCGGCTGAGTGGCGGGCCAGTGAGCTCAAGCGACGCGTCGAGAACCGCCGCCTCGCCGCGCAGTCGCTCTTGGCGGGCTGTGACAACACCGCATGGTATGCTTCGTCAGCTCCGTCAATAGCAGCCTCCCCATCTGCATCGCTGCTGCCGTCGTACCTGTCTCCGCATACGCTCAAGTCGTCTGCGAAGTCGTCGTCGTCGTCGTCGTTGCTGTCCTCGTCCCTTGCGTCGGAATCGCCACTATCCATCTCGATTCCTGGCTCGTCACCGCCGCGATCCAAAGAGCAGCAGAGCACACCGCAAAGCCGCTTCACGAATGGATCAACGCAGATGTTGACGTCGACTGCAGTGTTGTTACCGCAGATATGGAACACCCGACAGGAAGTGTTGGACGTGCACCTGGACGTGGTCGATATGCAGGCGAAGCAGGCGGCGTCGATCGGTGTGTGCGACCAGCAGTTCCAGGTCGAAAAGAACGTGCGGCAGCTCAAGTCGGGCATCTCGGCGGCGCAGCTGTCGATTCGTCAGAAGAAAGATGAGCTGGATGTACTCCAGAGCCGCGTCCTCCGACTCTCCAACACGCTGCACGACACGTCTGGCGAGAAGAACTTTGCCAAGAATAAGGTGGTGCAGCTCGACGAGATCAGGAAGCAGTGCAGCGGTATGAAAAAGTGCAGAGTGTGTGCGAAGGAGCTGTTGCTGAACGTGCTCGCAGCTCACGAAGCCAGCTGTTGCAGAAGCAATAGAGATGGCCAGCTCGTTAACACGGCGCCAGCACATCTCGAGCCGATGAGAAACCTGAACCAGCTCACTGACCAGGTTCACGAAGTTAGAAGCAACAACACGAGCTCCGCCCCAGTAGCCCTCGCTCCAAAACTCCCTCGTTTCGTGTCACAGCCACCACGGAACTTGCGCGTCGTTCTCGACAGTGGTGCCAGTGTCACGCACAGCGCCATCCTCTTGCAGTGGGATCCGCCGATCTTCACAGGCTCGACGCCAATTATCGACTATGAATTGCACTTTTCGCTCGGCCAAAGTGTGACAAAGCGACAACTGATGAACGGCATTCAGCGCATGACTACAGTCCGTGAGTTCCAACCATTTCCACCACAGACCACGTCACGGTGGTGTCTCCAAGAGCCCGTTGCTCAGAAAGAGTACTGGGTGCGCGATCTTTTTGCCGACCAGGAGTACGGCGGCTTTGCGATCTGCGCGATCACGAAGAACGGCAAGAGCGAGCTGAGTAACAAGGTCGAGCTTGTGAAGACTGCGCCCGCCGTGCCACCCATGAAGCCGCATTTCCTCCGCGCAGGCGCAATCACAGCGAAAACCATCTCACTAGGCTGGCACGAGCCGCTGGACGACGGAGGCGCCGCGATCGAGTTTTACGAAATCGTGTTTAGCGAGGCAATCATGCAGGAGACGGTCGCCGATACGACAACCGACAAGAAGAACTTTCTCGACGTGTCCGGGGTGATCTATAAGCCTCGCCGCGTGCGCACTACGTCGAATGTGACGGCGTTCATGATCACAGAGCTCTTGAGCGGCAAGGAGCACAAGGATTTCCACGTGCGCGCAGTGAATCGAGCAGGTATCCCGGGCGAGTTCAGCGATGCTGTCGCTTCGATTTTCACGATCGCGCCGGGCAACGAATTTAAGCTGCTTGACGAGCTCCAGGCTGCAGTGAACTCGCGTGCGAAGATTGTCGACTCGCAGTTCCTCAGCGGATTCATGCAGCGCTACGAGAGGAACCACTACATCCTCCAGGTGTCGCGCTTCATCGTCTCGATGCATCCAGATATGGAAGCGAAAGTCAACAGCATACTGAGTCGAACGGACTTGAGTTTGTCCGATGAAGAGGACGGCGATCACGTGGATGAAGACTCGACACAAGGTGACAACGCTAAACCAAGGACTACAAAGAAGCGATTTGAAGACCTCTCTGGGGACGAGCAAATCCAAGAGCGACGGCGTCAGTTCCATTTCCGCATCTCCGACCTGAATGCAAGACTCAAGCGTGCCGAGTACAATGTCCAGTGGAGCAAAGACCGCCGCGTGGACCTCGTGGCGCTGATTCGCGCGGCGGAGAACCGCATTCTCGAGAAGCAGGCGGAGCTCGAGCGCGCCAAGATGTTCACGGGGCCGCAAATGGACTCGGACGTCCTGGAAAATGGACTTCAGCGTTTCTACACGAAAGATCTGATCTTCGCGCT